>OY998134.1:14754536-14906964 GCA_963921915.1 Hyposoter dolosus
GTCGAAAGGGGAGAGATCGAAAGGAAGTACTCGCGTACGTTGAATGTGTACGTGAGAGGACGGAAGAGGGTCCGAGTTGAGCAGCAACAGCATTTGGCAACGTGTCCGTTCGGATTTTGGCTTATCCTGCGTGTATATTTCTATACATACGAAGATAATGCATAATTTATAATCAGTCTGATCCCGGCTGGTTTCAATGTCGTTGCTGCTACACTACCAAGGCCCCTGACAGTGTTGTATGTAAACAACAGCAGCCAAGAGAACGGTAGAGTGAGCCAGGCTTCCTCCTCTCCGACCTCTGAAAATTTTGGCCACCGCCTTGCCCTCATTAGCATTCGATGATGGCTGCCACGTTCTGCAACGTTCGGACATTATTCCTCGGTCCTTTCAACCTCCCTAGCCGACTCGCCTACACTCATTTTTCCATCGAGACAGTCCTCTCTCCCATTCTCAAACTTATGAGCCTTCTTTTTTGTCCATTTTTTGACTCGCCCTCATCGAGTCCTTATTCATAAGTACGCTCGTCCGTGGAACGCATTTCGAGGGCATAATCGTTTGTCCCGGCCCTTGAAGCATAACCTTCAAGTGCCCAACAAATAACTTTCTTTTCACCCTATCCACCGCTTTTTTTTTCTCCCACAGCCACACTTGGAGAAAAGCCCTCTTTTTCCTCTTTCGGCACTTTCGATCAGCCAACCGATGCCGCAAACTCACCCGAAAACGTCTGGAACCAATCAACGAGATATCTCCTCACTTTCCTTGCCCCCCCCCGTATTACTAAAGTACATGCCGCAAGAGCCTCGGGATAAACTCCAAGTGTCAGGATATTGGGGATCCCGTATTACCTCGAGATATATATACTCGAGAATTCCTCATTGAAGAAAATTGACGACAAACACTCAATCAATTACAGATTAAAGAAACTACTCGAATGTTATAATTATTGCGACCCATGGATCGTTCCTCGATCAATGCCTCATCAACCGTGATCAACTAATTCATCAGAATTGGAACCCCCCTGTTTTGTATTACTTTACGATTATTTTTTTACCATTTACGAAAAAGTTTCCAGCTCAGAATTTATTCTTTGCATCGATTCCGTAAGGACATGGATAGCCTCAAAAGGTGAAATGGAATTGTCAACAAATTTTCAGTCAGTTTTGTTACGATTCAATATTCAATTTAGAAAAACTTTGCATTGCGTTTCGGAAATTCTCGCGAACTCCAAAAATTCGATGGATCCAATATTTAATTTAGAAAAACTTTTCAATTCATTTCGAAAATTACTGCAAACTGCAAAAATTCGATGGATCCAATCGTTAATTAAGAAAAATTTTGCAACTCATTTCAAAAATTACTGCAAACTGCAAAGATTCGATGGATCACGAGTTTTTAATCGAACACCAATTTATTTGTTCTCCCAATGAAAGGAATCCTCATTATTTGATCTTTTTTTTTTAAAGACTTCAAAATTGATTCCTGAATATCGAGCGGTGGCAAATCTTCGTTTACAGATTCACAACAAAGTAGTTTGTTTTCCGAAGGTTTAGTAGGACAGTGTTTACTGCTGTTTTTGCTAAAAGTGGGCTAGTAGGTATACACGGATACCTAGACGAAGAAGCAAGTCCAAAGGTGGCCCCGGTCAGGTCAGAATCGTGTTGTCACAGAGATTATTGAAACTGCAGTTTTATGGGGCCTTAAAAGCAGTTTAATTGCCGTTATATAAGTGTTTATGTGCTGCCAGGCTTGTGTGTGCCTTCGCCCGTGTGCCACCACCCTAAACGTTTATTTTATGGTCATACGACGCGACCGAACGACGAGCTAAGGTGGGGGCAGTGTGCGAGGCGTACATACCCCGTTGTCGCGTGCCATAGTCGTCATATACGTCCAAAGATTCCGACGAATTCACAAAACTACCTTATGCCTCCCCCCTCTTGCTCAATCTCACACTCTTGCTCGTGTTCGATGGCTCGAGATCTTTTTCTGCCGCTGGTCTTGCTGCTGGACCACTGACTCGTTATTTCCACTTTAAGTTACGTGCTCGAAGCTCCAAAAATATTTACTTGCTCTTTTCTGTCGCTTAATAATCAATGGAATCGAGAATCGCGATTAATCGTTCGAAAAATTCAATTGATGCTGCTAATTGCGATAATTAAGCTTTGGTAATTATTTCATTCAATTCGACGTAGAATTTTTACAATCTTTCGAAACTTTCTATGGCAAAAAAAGGAATCGTCTCCAAGGAAACGTACGAAATTGTTTTTTTTTGAGAATCATCGCGACTCGATGGTTCTCACTGTCGCGTTGACTTTCTCTAAAAAGTTTCCTTCCGATCTTCGGAGAGAAAAAAACGTTTCATTTTCTCTCTGTCATCAACACGAACTTTCTCTGCGCGTCGCGTACCCTTTGTCAGTTTTTTTTTGTGCCAGAGGAAGAAAGGGTCGCAATAAAGTTTTACCTGATCCGAGAAAGGGCGCACGGTGAAAAAAAAGGAAGAGAAACTCGAGGAAAACTCGGAATGTGTTTTTTTTCTCTTTTTATTGCACGAAAAGTTTGTAAATCATAGTGTGACGCGTGGCAGAGTGAAAGTAAAGGCTTTTTTTTTTTGTCGAGAGATATCTCAAGGGAGAGGATTGACTTTTTGGGACTTTGGTTTACCTCCAGAAAAGTCAGTGAATCCGGAATCTCAAAATATCGCAATGACGTCAACGAATGTTTTTTTTTTTCATTAAAAAAAAAAAAAAAAAACACGTCACCATTCTCCATATTCAATCGAAAACAAAAAACCCGCGACAATATCCTGAAAAATGTTATTTGTGTTTTTTAAATTTCGTTCGACAAAAGTTGATCCTTTAGATTTTGTTATTTTTCTTCGTATTCGTAATATGGCAGGAATTAATGATGTTGTATTGTTGCCATGAAGAAAATGGCGGTACACAGTCATTTTACTGTTTCTTTCCCCCAATGCTTCGTGCCTTTTTTGTTCGTTTTTTTTTAACGAGCATCCTCAGTAGCTATTCGCCGTTGTATATTCTCGTGTAACTGGAAGTATGCAATTATTATATCGTGCAACTCGTGCGCACCGGCCGACCAATTTAGTGTAATTATATCGCGGTCATTATCTGCCTGTGTTTCTCCTTCGTGCCTATAGTGCTGTCTGTATATACGAGTGTACGATAATGGTTGAACGAAACGATTTTCGCAGCAAAATGGGGGCATGGCTTCTCAACGTTCGCCATAGCAAATTTCTTAGGAGTCAGGTAAGAGGCTGGATGAACATTCCAGTCTGTTCGAGTTAACTCTGGAGCAGGAAAAAAGATGGAGGGAGAGATGAAAAAGTTTGGAGAAAATCGAGGGAGCCTGATCGAGAAAAAAGTGGCGAATTCTCAAGCATATATAAAAAGAGGAGCAAGTGAGTAATCGCGATAAAAAGTCTCTCGCGAATGAGTGAATGAGTGAGTGAGAAAAAGAGTCAAATCCGGATGGATAATTTTACAGACTCTAAGTATATAACACACGTATATAGATATATATCAATGTATTTACGTTGAATGAGCGTGCGCCTGCGATTATGGTAATAGAACGGCTTATTTCAGGCCCCCACGAAATGGCTATCGACTACAAATGGCTGCCATTCGTGTGCCCCAGAGACTTGGGACTCTCTCTGCTTCTGTCTCTTTTTTCCTCTCGTTTATTTTTCTCTTTCTCTCGCTGTCGCCTCTCGATCTGGCTGCGATACTTTGGCACGACGCTCCTCGCAATTTACTCAATCAAAAACGTTTTTTCATTCATTTTCTAAATGAGCCACCAGCACAGCAGTCATCGAGATAATGGAAATCTTTCCTCTGCTGTCTTCCCCTCTCTTGGAACACTGTGAGATCTTTCGCTCTCTGTACGAAATATACATTTATTTTTCGTGATGTTTATAATGTCGTATGGCTTTGGCGAGACTTGTTCGTGCTACCTCGTATAACGAGCTTGATAACGAGCTTAATTTATATTACATGTTTCGTAGACTCATCCATAGCCACAAAATGTAGCGATTCAACAATTTATCTCATGGTTTTTTTTCTCTCTATCGTCTTGCTCTTTTCTCTCGCACTTATTTTTCTTTCTTTCATTCTTGTTTCGAGCTTGCGACCTTCGAACACTTACGCAGACTTTCATTCCTGTCAATGATATTTTGATACTCACGTTCGTGTGTTTTGTGCATTAAACGACAGACTCCAGTAATCTTAGAGTCACAAAGCCAAAAGAGTGATATTTCAAAATATTCGCATAGAGGACTCGTGTAGATACACTTAATGTTCGGGATGAGCTCGCCCAAGCTCTTTCTCTTATCTCTTCGCGTCCCCCATTCGATATTGACGACCTCTCGATAAGCAGAAATAAGGCGGTTCGTTCCTGCAGATTTCTCCAATTCTCTGAATCGTTATTCAAACATTTGGGCAAACACGTTGACTCATTAACGTCGGAATCATCGATTGATACTTTGTGAGACGCTCCATAAAATTTCTCTAGAGAGATCTGGATTTTCCTCTCCACAGATTATAAAAAAATAAAAATAAAATTATTTTTGCAGTGACAACATTTTGCAGCTGTCGTTATTCCATAAATCTTTTTCCTCCTCCAAATTCGACTCAGAAACGACACGAGGTTTCCCTGCAACGTCAAGTCATCTTTTGATCGTGCCGTCACAACTCGCCAACGCCGTGTCTCCGATCGTAAATTAATTCACACGTTGTCTAGGATTTTATTATGCCGAGAAAACGCACAGATTCGCACTCGGTAATTGACGTTTTCATTCACATTTTCAATGATTTGCTTCAAGTTTACGCATTTTCATTTTCATCTGTCAAAACAAAACACGGGGGCATAAGAAATGAGAATATTAAAAAGCCAGAGCTCTTGGCTCGAGCCAACTGGACCGATAGTAAAATCTTGTCTGGTCGTTTTTGATAAATTGCAGTTGGAGTGACATAATCACGACGATGTTGAATTTCGCATCCTCCGAACGCGACTATTTTCTACTTTCTTTAAATTTTTCAAAAAAAAATATTTCGACCTGAAAAAAGAAAGCTCAAAATATTTTTCAACCAGATTTTCTAGTTTTCCTTCGCGCACGAGACGAAAGCCGTGATTCTGAGTCTCGGAGACAAATAGAAAAATGACAAGTGAGGAAAAAACGAGATCAAAGAACCCTGGACGATAAACGCATTTACGCATCGAGTTCGAAGATCCTGAACGCGGTTCAGAAAGCTTTGAGCGGCTGACAAAAAAGAGAGATGAAAGATTGAGGCTGGTAAGGGAAAGAAAGGGATGAGAAGTATGACGTCAAAAATAATAGCCTAGACGTCCAGACGTCCTCGTCCTTCCATCGTACTCGTGTGTTTGCCGCCCAAATAAACGCGATGGATAAAACATAGAATAGCAATGACGCAGGTCCTTTAAACTCCGGCCGAAATTTCGCCATCTTTCTCCCTCATCTGCCACCCTCGCTTCTCTCAATATGAGTGTCTGTGTGTGTGTGTGTGTGTGTGTACATCCTGATACAGACATATCTGTATAGAAAAGATGGAGGACAGGCTGGTGGTACATGGGGTAGTAGAGAACGAGCCCCTTGCGGCTACTATCGTAACAAATGTGGCCGTTTGCATAACACGACGACGAGCAATTCGGGCAGGTTTGACGGTGCGCGATATAGACCTTTAGCTTTGGCAAGGCGGGGGGTGAGATACAGAGGCAGAGGCGTGAGCGTCTTTATGCACACGGACACACACACACACACACACACGTACAGCGAGAATGGTCTGAATGGAAAAAGGGCGTGAAATCTGTAGTCGCAGACTCGATATTCGCCCTTTGACCTTGGGGTCGTTTTACAGGAAGCCTAGGCAAGCAGAAAAGGGGTTGCAATTGGTGAGCTACTCTCTCTCTCTCTCTCTCTCTCTCTCTCTAAGAGAAGGGACCCACACGTACACGGACAGGACGAACGTCCTGTGAGAGAGGAAAACTGAGCAAGGGCGGGGTTTGGTCAGGACTTGATACTCCTCTGGTCTGTTTTGTTCGTGGAGCTTCATGCACACTCGCCATTGTGTGCTTCCTTGTCCCAAGGGCACTCGTGTAATCTACGCTTCGAGATATAGCCAATACCAAATGGTACTCCCGCGCACCATCCCATGACTCCTCTTCTCATCCATGCAACTCTCTCACTCTCTCTGCATCTTCCTTTCTCTCTTCTTTGCTTCCAACGTACTCGGATCACCAGAACATCGAAAAGTCACTTTTCTCGAGTTACATCGCGTTACTAGAGCTCTTCGGTTTGACAAACGTGGAATTCTACGTGGACATTAATTTCCAGCACAAAATCAACTCATCGTGGAGTTGATGAAAAGTCCAGAGAATTTTCGGTCCAGCCCCTAATTTCTCTCTCTCTCTCTCTCTCTCTCTCTCTCTCTCTCTCTCTCTATCTCTCTCTCTCTCTCTCTCTGTTACTAATTTCTCCCGCTCTTGAGTAACTGCAGCGACCGCCACAATCGCTCGAAACTGCCAATAAAATAGCAGTGTTAACAACCCTAACCGTCCTACGTTATACTCGTGTATATAGTTACGCTCGTCATCTCCCCAATGAGACGCGTCGAGTAATGGACCTCGATGACGATATACCCCATGGGCTTGTTTCCTACCATGGCGACCGTAGAGCGAAGGTGTGTGCTTTCGGCCTACAAGGGGATTTCAAACCCTACGAGACTCACGAGACATATCACGCGGTTCTCCCTTATCGTGTACGAGGATCGTTACCAAAAGCGATTCTATATGAACATGCCAAGTCGTTTTTCCATCACGCTATCACGTTATTGTTTGTTCTTGAGATAAAAATGAATTTTCCGAATAGGCTTTGATCGCCGGTCGTTGCAAATCGATTTGAGTGACTGCAGCAAATAAAAAAAATTACTTCACTTTTCGAAAACGAATTTCACGCAATAAATAAAATCGCGATATTAACAAAAATCACGTCAACTTTTCAGCCTCGCGGATTTTCATTCAATTCGATGAATAAAAAAAATAATACGGCGGACAAACTCGTTTTAAATGATTACTTTCTCACAACAGCTTAATTCGCATTTTCAAAGAATGAAAAAATAACTTCACACTCCGTTGAGAGTAAAACTTGAAAGAAATCGTAGATTTATAATTATTGTTAGTTCCAAGCGAAATTGTCGGCGCAGTCACGAAGCAATTCCGCGCTCGGGTAACGTTCAAAGGGATGTTTGAATAAAAAAAAATAAAAAAACTGTGAAAAAATATGTGCATCCCGAAAGCTTCCGCCAGCGAGAGAAAAGAGCAAAACGAGCGTAAACGTGGGACGACGTGTGAGTACGTGTGTGTGTGCGCCGACTCGCTCGTCTTTTTCTCAGCGGGATATCGGCTGTGTAACCTCGGTGGTCCATGCATTCGTGCTTCTTTCTTCTCTCCCTCATCCACACACACACACACACACACACGCGCGCACACACACACACACACGAACATATTCCTTTTTTTTGCGCTTCCAAACTTTCTTTCTCTCTCTCGTGATATAGCTTATCACGACTTTATCCCACGATAAAAACTAAAGGCTCCATTTTCCAGCTTTTGTGAGCGTGCACCCGTGGTCGAGAGGACCAACGTCGAGCCCCATATATACCTGATAAACATAGACACATATATCTTTATATAACACATGGATATGTATACATAATCGCGACGTATGTACGCGAGCGGACGAAAAACGACGACCTCCGCACCGATCTGTGCTGCTGGCACCCTCAGCCTATCCGGGCTTTTCTCTCGCAGTGCTCGTTGTGCATACATTCTCCTGTAGCACACTAGCATCCTCCCTAGAATATGTGAGAGCAAAAAAAAAAGCTAAATCCCGAATACATTATCCTGCTCGCTCGGTGTCGGTTCACGAACACGCCAATACGGCTTCTCGCACACACACAATGCTCCCAGCCTCCCTCCTCAGTCTGGGTGGCTTCGTTGTGCTCCGATGCTTCTTGGGATTAACACCACACGGCGCTTCGTTCGTCCATGTGTCAGTGACCTTCGTCGAAACATGCAGATATCGCGTAATCCACCTGGATACACACACACGCGTCTGGATTCGTATGAATATACACGAAACGCGGTTTTCCTATGTGCTCTAGTCCCTCACACACATGGGCACGTAATAGTCGCAGAGAATCATCCCCGCGCTCGTGTGGGGCTGGAAAAACGGAAGCAAGGGCGAAACTCACGGCAGAACTCCGTTCTCCTCACGTACACGTTTGCTCAACTATACGTCTGTCTATATATCTGTGTGTGTATGTATTGCCGACCCTATGGGGTCCAATGAAGGCGGGTTGAATCGGGGGTGGAATCGTTACCGGGGGCACCAAGCCTCGAATCGCATGCGCGGGGAATCCCTCTTTGTTCAGCGCGTGGCTCCGCTGCCGCTCACACTTTGCACTACCTTCACGTATATTTTCCTGTACGCGTTTGTGTTGGGCTTCGTTGCTGCGCTCTGCACAGCATCTACCTCCGGATGCCCAACGAGTTCGGGCTCCCACAGGAGTGCTTCCATCCTACTGCTTTTATTATATGTTTGTCTCAACGGCAGACTCCCCCCTTTTTCTATTTATCTTTTTTGCCTCTCTGTACGTACTCTCGCATTTTCTTTTCCTCTTTTCTCACTTTTCCATTCTCTCTCTCGCTTCCTCTCCGCCCTTCGCATGCTCTGCGATTCGGAACGGAGCGTCTTCGAGGAAAACAGAGAGTTTTTCTCGTGCAGGTGATTTTCGCTCACTGCCTATAGCTCCACGACGTCGTTTTTGCAATCCAGGCTACTCATTGAAGGAGAAAGGAAACGGGAGGATATTCAGGCCGGAACTCGAGACTATCTGTAGCGTTTATGGCACGAGGCTCTTGTGTGCGAACTATCGTATCACCTTTCGATGAAAGAACCTCGTAACGATCTACGTGTTTTTTTTTTTGCTTCGTCCTTTTCCCAATAAATCTCCGATCTTTCTGCCACTTTCTTATCGTTTTTTTTTTGCTTTGCCTGCCTCGCACGAAAATAGCCCTTTCTATCCGAAGGTCCAAACCCAGCGCGCATCTGTGCCCGCCGAACCGGAAAATTTCACGGTGGCCCCTTATGTAACAGGCAAACGAGAAAAGTCCTTCGGGTTCCAAATTCCGAGACTATATTGTCCGGCGTTAGTAACGCTGCATTGAACCACGAGTTTGTCTCCTCCGCGTATCTACTGCCAATTTGCTACGTGTCTATACCTTTAATACGTACGAGCTACTTTACTCTTTTACGTGGAGATAAATAATTAAGAATCTCTCGATCGTAATGGAATTCGAAATACACTCATTTTTCTTATCTTTGCCAAGACTGTTGCGTTAATTAGCAATTAGAGTTTCAAGGACTTTTTATACAAAAAGAAATAAAATTAATAAACAATAAATAATTATAAATTGATAATTAATGAATAAAAGAAAAAAATTATTAAAATTAATAAAATTATTACATAATAAAATAGAATATTTTTAATTTTTGTATAAAAATCTGAAATATTTGTTAAACGTTAGAGATTATCGAAATGGGACCATTCTCCATGGTATTTCCTTGTTTTTCGACATTTCTGTGATAAAAAAAAAAAACTTTTCTCATTGGAATTCTGCTCTTTTCCTCGCTTATCAGTCCTCGTTCTTTTCTCCTCGCAAACGATTGATTTCCAATGTATTTTTGGATACAATCTAAGCTCACGTGATCGTGGAGTGCTTTGGTGAATTAAGGTCTCTGGAATCAGGGCACTTCAATAACAGGAACGTGCTTCTCTGATGCTAGTACGCCTTGAACTCAATAGAGCTATCAGACACAATGAGCTGCGACGAGAATGTACCGAATGAAGATCGCGTTCAATTGAAGAGTGGGTTGTGTGTCTCCGTTAAACATTATCACAAGTTAGCCGTCATGGGAGAGTGAAAAATAAAACCCATGGCAATTATCTTCAGCCAGTCGGCCAGTTCACCGAAGAACAAAGGAAGACCATGCAGTGTAACAAACACCATTTCGCTAATTCGTAGCTTTGAACTTTCTTGACCAAATGACGAGAAGAAATGATTTGCAATTCCATGAGCCTCAATGACTAATTTTCTGTAAAAAAATACTTGACGATTAATTGCGATGAGACACCTGGATGGCGACACGTTTAGGAAGCAATAATAATGTCGACTATTTCCAAACTCCTTCCGGGGAGTTGGACGACCCCCCTCGGTCCCAATAATTGGACGAAGAGTCAGGGAAGTCGGAAGCAAGCTGAGACTAAACACAAGATCCTCGCAAATACAGCGAAGGTCGCTCCAAATCTCAATTTTTACTAAAAAACTTCAGCCACGAAAAAAAAAAAACATCCAAAATTTCTCATTGGGGAAAAAATGATTGTATTTTCTGTTTTTTAATGAAAAAATCAATAAATCTGGGAATTACGCGGTATTAATTGTTAAACAACTGATTGTTTATTGTTGAGGAAGTCGGATCGTTTCAGAGCGAAAATTCGCTCTTCCAAAAATATTATTCCTTGGATTTTGGACGTGCCTTCAACTCGGAGAATTTAGGATATAAAGAAAAGTGTAAAAGGGAGTGTCTGACTTCCATTTCTGATGCTGAATGGGAAGTTCGGAGGGAGAGTCCGTCTCTAAGTCAGGGGGAAATCATCCATGGGGTTGGGAGAGGGGAACACGCAGCGTCGACTAATATCGTAAAGCCGCAACGTGCTCTGATTAAACATTATGTGGGTTCCATCGGGTCTTGTATATCTGTGACTATATCTATATATGCGTAATAAGAAGTAATATACGTTTTTCGTGCGGTTGCAGAGAAAATGGGGTGAACAGCAAAAAGAGGATTTTTATCTTGCAAAATAGCGCCATTTTCCCGATGAATATATTTTCCAAAGCCTAATCGCAACAGATAACGCACTCCCGAAACTTATAAACTCTCGTCTCTTGCATTTTACGATTTCACCATTTTACCAGCTCTTAGTATTTATAAAAATCGAGTGCAATCCATTCTCTCTCTCTCTCTCATTTATTTTCTTCCACATTTGCCTTCGAATTTGCAAAAAAAAAAAAAAAACGGCTGCTTGGCCCGGGCCAGGAGACGAAAAAAAACGTCGAAATTGCCATGGAGCTTTAAATTCGCATCAACGTTGGTAGATAGTGGGTGCGGAATAACGAGTCGCCATAAATAAATGTAACACGTCATGGAGGTGGATTATCCACCTGATCTCTCGCCATGATCGAGACTTATTATTTTCGCTCGGATTCGAGAACAGGTCTCAATTGCTTCTTTCTTGTGTCTCGACCATTTATTTCTCTCGTGGTCTTAAAAAAAATGGAAAAAAAAAAATACTGCGGAAAGAAACGTCTTTATTGGCAGAATTCCAATATCGTGTACACGTCGAGAGGGCACGCCAGTGGAGTATCCTTAATTTCGGACGACCGGTAGTGTGCTTTTTATTGCCCAAGGAAAGACGAGAGAGCGGGAGGGGGGGAGGGAGAGGGAGCAAGTGGATGATGGAGCGAGGGTTTCGAGAAGCACATGCAGCAAAAAAAAAACGTGGCAAGGGTGCGGCAGCGCGAAAGAGAGATGGGAACGAGTGAAAAAGAGGAATACAGAAAATGAAGCAGAGTGTGGCATTTGCATGTAACGACTGCTGCCGTAGGGGCGATAGAAAATACGGTGGTGGAGGGAGTTGGGGAGAAAGGCACGGAGAGGCCTGTAATTAGAGCCTCGGGGTTCCGCGAAATGGCTCGTCGTCGTGCGCCATGCAGGGTGGAGAGTCCACGAGGGCGTCTCGGTAACAGAGCGGCCATTGCTATGAACGTCAGGGGGTTGCAACCCTCTTCAGTCCGAGCGTTCTCTCTCTCTCTCTCTCTCTCCGTCTCTTCCATCCTTGCTATTCCACAGGCCAGAGTTCAAGCTCGCACTTTCTCCAGAGACAGTCTTTCTACCTTTTAGCCTGTTTTCACAACCCCCTGAGTTTCCCACCCTCGGAGGAGCGAGCCCATGTTTCACGGAGACATTTGCCAACCTCCTTCCAATATGTCATCCTTTGTTCTTGAATTAAAATTTAATTCAGACATATCGTGGCTATATATTTCTTGAGAGCTTTCCCCTTAAGCAAGACTCGAGAAGGGATGACGCGGGGGAGCCAAGTTTTTCATGCAACAAGGCCTGATTACGTTCGTTCCAAAGTATCGGAGGGAAAGAAAAAACATAAATCCTCATTCTTTTCTCTTCAACTTTCACGTTGCTGCAGTTTCGCATGGCGCCTGATGCTGATACCCACTCGAAAGCTTTATTTTCAAAGTCACGCTCACACGAATCCAATGACAACGAGATATACGAGATTATAACGATGAATCTTGTTTGTTGCGTGTGTAGAAAGATACAGGGGACAGCCCCATGATCGTGACGTATGCTTTTCAACAACGCGGATAAGTGGCCCACACACGCACTCACACATTTCTCCCCTTACGTACGTATCCGAGGCAAAAGAAAAGATGTAAAGATCGCAGGCTGCCCTAGGCTCACTCACACACACTCGCGGATCAACGCTGTCGATCCTATTCTCAAAAATACACGCATACACACATATATTTGCCTATCACACGAGGAACGGTAATAAAAAAGTTTATGAACCGTTCCGGAACTGTACTACCCGATTGTTACGGTCGCCTCTCACTCCTTCCCTTGTCTTTCTACCTCTCGCTGCGATAAATTGCTTTTCTATTCAAAGTTACTGCTCGCAATGGCTACCGGCAGCAGCACACACTCTTTCTTATCCCAACCTATCCTTTTATTTCCTTTTCCGTTTTCTTTCCCGTGCTTTTTCGTCGCCAGACATCGCTTCCTCGTTCTTCTTCTTAGACTCGATGCTTAAATGCGATTATCGTGTTCTTTTACTTGTGACAGATTTTCAAACATATGTTAACATGAATCGCTACGTTCGGATATGTTATAAAATTTTTCATAGCTTCACCGTGGAATCTGAATTAAACACAAAACATGCATAACTTCACATAAAACAAGAATTTTTCATACTCATCCTTATCCAGTCTCCCGCACGAACACACGAAAATTAAAATTCAAAAAACTTTCAAATTTTTCGAAAAATCGGGATGTTTGTCTTTTTTTACAGTTCAAAGGAAAATGAACATTTTTATCGATAACACACCAAATAATCGACAAAGAGTTTTTTTTTTTAATAATCTTTGGAAAGTTTTCCTTTCTTTTTTCGTCAATTTATTAATTTCTCATCAGGAGTCGTTCGTTATAAAGATTCATTAAATATCTACGACGAATTCGACGCCTTAATTTTCCTCTTTAAATTCCTGACGCTACCAAAATGATTTTTGTCTTCCCACGTGCACACACAAACGCGTATTTGTATGTAATTTGTACATACATTCCCTCGTTATCTGTCTACCGCTCAGAGAATTCGCGTTCGCCATATATATGCGTTAGAAGCTCGTACGTAATCGAGAGTGAATGCTGTTTCGTGTGGTTATGCGAGTCCCCGTAGATATATGGGATATAATGGGAGGCACCCTTACGGACGACGTTTGAATTCCAACGGGAACAATGGAGGATGCCGTCCCTCCCATTCTCTTCATCATCCATCCTTGTCGGAATCCTTTATTGCTATCCGGTATATACGACCACCATCCGTTTCTACGTGCGGACACGAATACACAGACGTTTATGTGCATGGTCCACCGTTGCCACGGTTTCTGACCATTTGCTCATTCGCAGAAGGACGTAACTCCTATCATTTAGCTCGTGGCTTCATGCGTTGCTTGGGTGTTTTCGCTGTACGCGAATGAGCTGTCCAACCAATCAGGATTTAGGTTTTTAGTGACGATGGCCTATCAAAAGCCTGGACAGCGAGGAGATACCCAAAAATTATAAAATTTATACGCTTTTTCCAAAGTCATCGAATACGCTCGACTAAATATTTTCCAAAATGAACGAAAAAAAAATTATTATCCCAGCAGCGAAGTTGATCTCTATATCGTTTCGAAAAACTTTCGATAAACTTTTCTGTGTTTTTTTTTTTCAAAAGATCGATGACTGCACGACACGGGATTCGCGAGCAAAGCTCACGTATTTTTCTTTGTTTTATTTATTAAACTCGACGATTCAGGATGTGGAAAGGATTGAAAGCTCGAGACTCGTTTATATCGACACACGTAAAATGAGAATATTTTTACTCAAACGCGTTTATACTTTCAAGAGATTGCACGAAAAATGCGATACAACGGACGCATAGAGCTTGTATTTATATTTAATGGAATCACTAATCCGAGTTATCCATTTTGCCGCGCGGAGGCTGAGCGGTGCGTGGATTGGAATTTAACGCACGATGGCCAACACTTGGTTCTCGGAGTATACTCGCGATAAGTGATACGCGACGTTTTGCTCTATACACCTACGTGTGTGTATAAAGATTCGAGTATTTTTGTTCGTCTCTTTTGCCTGCAAATCCGCTCGCTGGCTCTCGCCATGATAATTATGATACCCATTGATCTTGAGGACGCCCAAGATTAACGCCGTAAAATGTTCGCTACTCTCTCGTGCAGAGATTCCACCCTGGGCCGCGCGAAGAGATAGGGATTCGCGCGGTAAATAGCTCTTGGAATGAGAAACACCGCGCGACACTCTTTTCTACAAGAAAAAAAAAAAGAAAGTATTTCCACGTGGAGATAAATCTGAATTATCAGCCTCTCCCGGATTTCTCGAGCTGATACTTTTTAATATCGTTCTTTTGTCTGCCAGCGTTTTATTCTCGCAATGCAGCAGAATAAATCACTGGCAAGTATTTTTGAAACGAGATCAAGAGATCATTCTGCCAAACGTTTATTCTCCGGCCCCTCGTGTGGGTGTTACGAGACAACTTCGTGTCTCGCCACTTGCAAACGGAGAGCAAAACATAACAATGCTTTCGGCAATCTTCGAAGAGTGATAACAAAAGTCCGTTTTGAATTCTACGTCTCGTTCAACTCTCCATCAGGATTTTCTCTCGCTCACTCTCGTATTTTTTTTTTTTTTTCATTCGCCTCACTTTCTTTCTCCCTCTCGTTTCCTCTTGCCGATCGGTTGACTGGCCGAGTATTATTGTATAATTGTTATTCCGAATATTACGAGGATATTCACACTCAATTAGTGTCCAGTTTTATCGGGCATTCTGAGCAAGAGAACGAGAGAGAGAGAGCGGAAGAAAGAGATCGAAAGAAAAAGACGCGGTGGAGGAGTTTTATGCCGCGAGACATTTATACGAAACGCTGTGAAAAGAGCAGCAGAGAGTGAGAGAGGTCCGGGACGAGAGTGTTACACGCTATGCGTCGTGTGCCACACATCGCACATTACACACACACATTCCAACATTTTCACGAGATATATATGTGTATGTAGATATAAATGGAGACTAAAACCTGACCGTGAACGCGTTCAGAGTTCCCGGTGACTTTAACGTTATTTTTACGAGCCTGCTATGTCTACATTATTCTCTGATGTATATTCCATATACCGCAGCATCGCGAATCTCTCGTCAATATCGTCAGATTTATCAGTGGAAATTGCACCGCGTGCAACAGGCTGTAGAATTTCGGAATATTTTAACGTTTTTTTTTATCACATTCAGCGACTTGCAAAAAAGAGGAGAAATAAATGAAAACCTTGCAGGGGTCCAGGATGAAGAATTCGGCATATATATTACTCGCAAATCGGAGACTTTAGAAAAAGAGAACAAACACTCAGCCTCGCGCGTTATTCTTCATGGATATTTCTTTGTTCGCCTCGGCGAAAAGGCCGCGGGCAAATGTGCGAGAGGAAGCAAGAAAGAAAAACCATCGTCCTCGCATTCGCTGCAGAGATCCATTCATAAATATATCAAAACGGCTTAATTTCAAGCCGCCACTGCCCCACCGCGGAATAAAATTCTCTCGATTCGGTTGAAAAACGCAGACGGGCTTGCCAAGATCGAGCGAGATGTTAAATCGAACGAGAGAGAAACGGGGAAGAAAAGAAAAGAAAAAAAAAAAACACAGAGAAACGAACCATCGAGCAAAATGACTGCGCGCGAGGATCGAGAGAAGAGGAAAGAGAAGCTGATAGAAAATACGACATATAGCCACGACCCGCGGCGAACCGATTCCCCGCCTGATCGTCTTCTCGGGTCACTGCAAACTGCCCGAGCAAACGAAAGACTGTGCTGAGAAAAACGAAAAAATATTCAACAACTAGAAACATATCTTCGGGCTGAGAGAGAAGCAGAAAAATAAAAAGAACATGACGGAGGTAGAGCAAGAATGGAGGAAAAAGGATATGCACACATTTGCCTCGGCAGAGGAAAGACCAAAATGGTCGAGATAACTTTCTGTCTCTTCCTAAAGTTCTCCAGTTTTCTCTTCTCCTTGATTCTCTCCCCCTTTCCCTCTCCCTCACTCTTTCCTGATAAACATTTTGCAAAAAGTGAGAAACTTCGACTAGGATACGTGCAAATCAATCGAGCAGTGTTCAACGAGGCCAACAACATAATTTTCTCTCGCCCTCGGACTAACACCGTGACTCAAGAAAATATACTCGAACGACGACGTTGTTAGCGCACTCACGAATGCCTCAACTTTTCTCTCTCTCTCTTTTCTCATGTAGTACTAAAGGCGAGTTCATGATGACGAGTCGTCTTAACGCGTTGCAATGTTTTATCGATTCGTTGACAGTTTCATTCGCCTTTCGTGGCTATAAAAATTTTGCTCTTGCGACTTTATGCCCCGCCGTATACCATGCACAATCGCATCGCATCAAACGCGCTTCCACCGACATGTTTTCTCGTTTACCAGCAGAGCCCTGACGGAGATCGTTATGACAGCTAATTCGTGTTTTCGCAAGACACTCTTGTCACTTCCGATATAACAACCATTTTTTTTTTACTAAAAATTCCAGCTCTAAATTTTCTTCCAACTCAACAAACCAATTATTCAAACAAATTAATCCACGATATTTGCCATTTAACATTTCGTATCATTTCTTTTGTGGGTCAAAATCCGTTTGGAACAAAAAAAAAAATTTAATTGCCACTAATTCTTTCCCTGTTGAGGTAGCAAAAATATCACAAAAATTAAAAATAAAAAAAAATCACAAAAAAATATATCACACGTCCAAATATCATACTTTTAAATTTTATAAACAAAAATTACAAACAAACAAAAATAAAAGAAATTTAAAAAAAAATAAAATGAATATAAAATTCTTTTGGTTCGTGATATTTTTTTCACATTTATTTGAGATGGAGCCATTTCCATAAAAATGTTGGACATTATTATCAAATAAAATAAAAATTTTCGTGTTTTTTTAATATTTTTCTGTGATATTATTTAAATCGATGGATTTCGTGATATTTTTAGCAAGTAATATCACGTGCACGTGATATTATGTCGTGTCACCAATTTCTGAGCTCGCAGTCATTACGAATAATATTGGAAACATCAAGATACACATTTGATAATTTCTTATCGATAAAATTCGTCTATTTTTCTTTACATGGCATTCGTGCCTTCTTGATCCTAAGATTATGGCTCATTTTTGTATCAATGCATTTTTTTATTCACTCGAATTGCAACGGTACTCTGGCAACTTAGTATTCGACTTATTGGATTAAAAATATATTGCTCTTTGGGTAAAAAACTAGCGTACCGGATAAGCGTCAAACTTTATAGAGATTAAAACAGTTAAATTTCTATCTCGGTCACGTAATGTGTTTCTGCTATAAATAAATCATAATTTATAGGACGAAAACGTTATACGAATATATAATTCACATTTTTTTCTCGTCGTCCAAATCGGTTGGAGTTTCAATCGCGTTTGCATCTATAATACGTGCGTTGGAATACCTGCGAAGTATATATAATTAGTAAATGCTAGATAGGATGATTGCCTCGTCTTCAAACATGATAATTTTGTATTAATTAATTCCTTTCTTCGATAGCGAGTTCATCGGACGTTAGTAATAAAGCTCGAAAATTATTTTCGACAAAGTCGTTGCGCGCGGTGGTCGTTGTGGCCGGTTCTTGGCAACGCGACAAAAATGAAGGAAAAGAAGAGAAAAAAATGGAGAATTGTACGAGCGCAGCTTCCTGATGTTGACTCGGGGCTCTGGCGATAATCGCGTCGTCTTCCGTTTATAATTTTTAGATTCCTGGATGCAGTTCCTCTTCGGAAAATGTCGAGAAATACTAATTTGCAGCGATCGTACAAGTCTCTGAATTAGCTGCGTGTAGGAAAAGTTGTAGGACTTTGATAATTACGAGAATTCCTGGAAAATGTTTAGCATTCGCCGCGCAGCACGAAATACGTTCAACTGTGTCAAAACCCCCTCGAGACAAGCCGCGCGCAAAGTTCATTAGCGACAATTGTAAGCGTGACCGTCTTTGCTGGCAATTATACTTGCCAGATCGTTTTCTATTCCTGTAGCCATCGCAGATACATTTTGCGGGCATGTCTGTATTTAAATGCCACGCAGACCTGCAAACGGAAACAGGTTACGATTAAATCGTATTGCCTCTTAAACGGGAGATGTGCCGATATACAGGAGACCCTCGATTACGTTATCCTTAATGCTCGATTGAATTATCTCGCGGGAGTAGACGATATCGCGAATATAACGTGACTACGGCATGCGACTATGTATGTATCACGTACTTGCTAGCAATTCCTCTCGCAGCTAAAATATATAATAACCATTTATCAGAGATCGCTGTCTGGGAATGAGAGAGCGAGTGAATGTATGCGGAGCTCGATTATAATATCACAACGTTTCATTCCTCGCGATGATTCGTGCATTCGATGCTGAACTTGTTACGCCACATCCAGAAATATCCATTCAAAACGAATTGAACTAAATTTATGAGGAAGTTCGATTTTTTCTTGAGCAGAACTCGTAATTATTATTGAATATTTGCTCCGGACGATAAAACGATCCTCCCTTGCCACCTAAAAACTCAATCGACGTGAAAAATTGCCACAATTTTCAAAATTCAATAAATTATTCAAATATTTTTCGTGAAAAAACGGCGAGTAGAAGTTCCAAAGTTCTTGCGAATTTTCATTTCCATGGCAGCATCAATGGTTTACGATTTTATCGCATCGATTAAATTACGGAAATCCCTGAGACGTGAAATTCTCTCGTCACTTGCGACGACGTTAAACGCATGAACAAAGAAGATGGATAGACAGCAGAGTCCAAAGTCGCGTTGCTGGTGATTCCATTCGCTGCTTTAAAGCGACGTCTCAGCCATGTCTATTTTTTCTCCTCGGGCACTGGCTCGATAAAACGTCAGTGTATAAATGTCCGCCGGAACGGCTTTAAACGACCGTTAAAATTGCGTTATTGTTTCTGACCGCATTGAGGACGCGAGACGAGAGCGGAGATGGCGCGGAGATTCGACGGAGGAGCGCCGTTGGTCGGGCCCGAAATCGCGGGAACCGAGTTTCCTTTATGCATGTGCTACGTACACACGTCTGTGTCTGTGAATATCTGGACATGCACATATACCAAGCCAGACTTTTCAAGTGGGTATACATACGCCGGAGACCGCGGCGGGCCCTCGTGCGAGTTGCCCTGACGTTTAATCGCTCTTCAAGATTTACGATCATTCCCTCCTCCGCTCACTCCCCACCGTACTCTTCGGCGACCCTATCGCTACGTTTCTCACGTACACATACGCGTACGAACACACACATCGAATTTGTGAACCTCGTATCGTTTTGAGTCTGGTCCTGAATCCATGAAGATTGGAAAGAGAGACTCGAGAGACATCACGCAAATTGAACAATAACAATTTCACGTATGAAAAATTATTGCGTTATCTAATCGTTCAGCTGCATTCAGATTTTTTTATCAAGACGTGAGACTTTTGTGACGAAACATGAATCTGAATGAAAATCCGGTCTTTGCTTCGTCCGAAAGTTAATTTTTTACTAAATCTGTTTTTTTTTTAAAGACGTTGTATATGGCGACGATCAAATCTAAATTTTTGTTTTCAGTTTTTCTTACATACAAAATGGTTTGCGAGCCCAAGTTCATTAAAAAAAAGTTTTTACAAATTGACTAAAGAACAACACACTCCGAATCCAAAATTGTCCGAGTCAATCTGTATTTTTTATATAATAAACAAAATTTCGAAAAAAATTTACGACCGATTTTTTTGAAAAACTAAATAAAGCTTCTTCGATGTTACATAAAAGTGTATGCAAAGTTTTAAGAGGCTTTACCATTTAGAAATCGAAATATTTAATGTTGAAAATTGCAGCTTTTGACACACGCTCTTATGAGAAACTGCTGAAAATTGTGATTTTTATAAATAAATATCTCGACTTCTACATGGTGAAACCTCTTAAAATTGCTCGAGCTATTATTTTTCACTATTTCTCTTTGTGCGGTGCAAATTTAAAGGAACTCTATCGACAGGAAGTTCTGCATACAACGTCCTTAAATATTATTCTTTATTATTGTTTGAAAAGTTGATAACTCTGTCGTCTCCGAACGGGCATTGCTGTCGCCGTTGAATGAACCATTTCGATTCGCGAGCCTTGCGAGGTTGAAAACTGCGTGGAGAAGCTTTTTCGGCAGAGAGAGAGGAATAAAATATTTGCTCGGAAGAAGAAATTCTCGTTGATCGACATCGGGACGATAAGCTCGAGAGTTTGGGCAAATAGGGTGGTCGAAAAGCCATGGCTGGATGGATAAGGGTGAGAGACGGATGAGCTGGTCGCGACGTTAACCGTTGGCCAAGCGATTTATCGTTTGCTCTCGATATCTCTCGAGATCCTCAAGGCTTCGGTGATATTTTTTGCAGGGATGCGAAAATCACGTTTATCCTGGATTTCCTAGGGTTGATCGCAGCTTTTTTTAGATTTTCACGGCAAAACCAAAGCCAGCGCATGTGAAAAGATGAGAAATGGAGAAAAAAAAAACGTTTTTTCAACTTTTTATGACGATGGTGCGTTTTTGGGTGTAAAAGTAATTCACGGAACTTGGCAGAACATTGTTCAAAGTTCTCTACGCATTCGTGACACCTGTTACTAAGTAGTAATGTCATTCGCTAAGCCACCCCGTAACTTTGTCAATGTTCTTGTGGCTTCTGAACTTTTAATTGAAGAGTACACTTGGCCAAAAAGCATGAGTGAAGCAAAAGTTGATATGAAACTTATAACTCATACGAATGCCATCAGCCGCGATGTGCAATTTTCGGTCCGGAGCTTACAACATTGCTGCTTCCTATATAGTCGCGTTAGGAAAGTGGAGGTTTCTGTTCTCGTGTTCCGGCAACTTTAGCGTGGGCTTAACTGCACCATCGCCTCAATTTACCTCTCGCTATTCGATCCTATCTGACTTGTGCAAATCGTAGCAGCAGGTAAAAGCTTGTTTCTCTAGTTGCACGTAATCTACGAATATTATACAAACATGGACGTGCACACACATTAGATAATTGAAACTGGAGAATTTTTACGCTCAAAATTAGCCTCGTTTTCGCTGCCACGATGGCTTGGAAAATTATTGTCAATGAGCGAGTTGGGGTGGGAGAAGGTGAAATGCGAGAGAAAAGTTCAAAGACCCCGCGAGCGGCGAGGGTAAACGTGAGCTTTACTCACGGTCTGAGAAACAAATTAACAAGCTCGTAGATCAAAGTCCCTGCGCGGATCGTTGAAAGGATCTGCTTGATGATTCGATAAAAAGTCAAGATTCCAATTGAGAATACAGCCCGATTGACATGTAATATAAATAAATACGAGACATCCATTTGGATTCAGGAGGGCGAGACAGGGATTAGATATGCCCACGATCAAGAGTCGCCCTCTGGTTCATACCCCTGCCCAACCGGATGACAATAACAAAATGTGTATTCTGCTTGCCAAGGTCCCTCGGTAGGCTGTCTAAGCCGAGTCATATAAATCTCGAATTACGCTAATATAATTCCAAGTTTTTTTCTCTCTTATTGCCTGAGAATACTGCGGTGTTTATACTGGCGAAGGGTGTTGCCGGGTGTTGCTTGCAACGCTGCTCATGCAGCAATTGTGCGAGGAGCTTGACACAGGTTACACATTCCCCAGACATCACAGAGTCTCGAATGGAGTCTTGACGAAATAAAAGGCGTGAATTCTATCAGTATAAATACTCGATCTAACCAATCGCGCCCTTTTGTTCGGCAAAGCTCGATATGTGCTTAACACACACCAATGGAAGTGAATGTGGTGGTGAAAAGCGCCTGCATCAACAGCCGTCCAAGCAGCCAGGGAGATTCTAACCAAGAGTTTTGGCTCGCCTCCTGTGATACGCCGTCAGCAGGACCGAATGGTTTCCCCCCCCCCCCCCCCTGTTTCCTTCCCTCGGAAACCCCTATTCTAAGTCGGGGTTGCCAAGGTAACCCATGAGCCCACCCTTCGCAAGCTGAACCTCAATTTCCACCCTTGGCTACCGCGCCAGTGGCAAGCAAACCACCCCGGACAGCCCGGCCATCATCCCATCCACCCTGCTGGCTCCTGCTACGAGAGGGAGAACCATATCCCTGCGGCTGGACCAAGACAGAGAGAGAGAGAGGGAAATTCGTTCCACACAGAAACGGAAACTCACGCATATTGACGTACAGCCTCATCCTCGTACGCGAGAAATACTCACACGAAAATTTATCTCGATGTGTATTGAATGTCTGAAGCTCGTGTATGTTTGCGCGAACGTTTCCTGAACCAACAGCATTCGCCATGTTGAATTCAATATCCGCATCCCTAAAATTCTTCCCATTTTTTCTCACCCTTCTTTGTACCTTTTTTCCCCAAAATGTAATTAACGATTTTACACGTTGCGATTAGTAGCTGATCAAACATTTCGCGCTCTTCCGCGTCACACATTCGTCAAGATACTTCGTGCTTCCGAGTGACAAATCGCAAACTAACCCGAGCAAAGCTTTATGGTACTTTTGTATCCTCTGCTTGGCTCGTAAAAATGAAATAGTATTCGTTAAACCGTGGAGGGGTCGACTCCTCTCTCTCTCTCCCACTCTGTTTTTTTTTTTTACTGTAATTTTTTCTAGATTGTCACGAAAGTAGATCAAATTTACACTCCCACGTTTCGAATTTTTTTGTATATCGCAATATGTCATTAACGAGACCCAGAGTCTTTAAAAAACACTTCCGCGTGTAGCTTTTTTTTAAATTGCAAAATTATGGAGTTAGCAGATTCGTCGAGTTCGTAAAGTAAATTTATTTTTCCTCCGTCTTGTCTCTTTATTTATATCTTGCAGTTCAGGCCGCGAGAAATTGAGTCTCGCGGGAAGAGGAAAATTACTTTATTCCATTCGCATATCCATCTCGATGAATTTTTATCCAGTTTTTTCTCTTTCTGCTATTTTATTGGTACTTGGAAAATACGTGAATGAATGTACAGAAGAAAGATGTAAGGAAATGAGAGAGAGAGAGAGAGAGAAAGGGAGATAGTGAGGTTGGCACTGAGCATGTTTTCTCAGCGCATAAATCAGTCTGATAAACGAACTACGATAGCAAAGATTTTCTACTAGCAGAGAGACTCGTTTCGAGGCCTGTGGTTGGCGTATTCCTGGGGTCTCATGTTTCTGTTAGTATTTTCGAATGACGAAGCTGGCGTCAAACACAGAAACGTGAGGAAGCATCGTACGTATGATTGTCCCACACTCGCGTTACTCGTCGCCCAATGGAAACTGTGCGACAGACACGTATGTGTAATCGTAATGAACAAAAGAGAGCGCGAAATGCAGATGGCCAAATAGCGTATGCTTGTCACGCTGTCGACAGTGCTTTGCCATTCTTTGGCATCGTTTACGTTCGTTTCTTTTCTCTTTTCCTTACACTCGCTGCACAAAAAAAAAATCCATTCATTATTGTTCATTCACGTTGCACCATTGACGATCCTCGTAAGAGTGGAAACAATCGACTTTCAATTATTCGTTTCATTAGCAATTTCACTTTTTTTAATTATCGAAAGTTTTACTCTGCAATGTTGACAAAGTCAGAAAATGTGAATATTAAAAATTGGAATCTTGTCGGAAGAATTCTTATTTTATCAAAACCTTGGGTAATTTTTTTTTTTTTAGCAAACGCATCAACGCACCGTCGTACGAATAAGCGATGATGCGAAAAATTTTACCTGACGAGCCCCCTTACACGTTGACACTTACGGGAAACTACCTAAACACCATAAAATGACGCGGCGAGGAAGGAAAGAAAAAAAACATAGAATTCAGTTGATGCGATATTTCCGTGGTCGACCGTGTCGGAAGTTTTATGACTTTGACTCGGCCGCGGAGAAAGTAGCCTGTGCTCTCACGGTGTGTTGAGTTTTCACAGAAAAGAAGCGTTTTTTTAGCCACTTCCATTTTTCTTCGGGAAAGGGTTTCCCGAGAGCCTTCGTAGCATAATGCTCGACGAGTTTTTTCTCCGGGCTTTCAACTTTCTTTTTTTTTTCCGTCGTGCTGCATTCGCGAGCCCGGAAACGCGCGGAGCCGCTTCCCTGCTCAACCCCTGCAATAAGCTGACCATCGCCAGAATCAGTCCTTTGTCACAACTCTCCTCGGAGAAAGCGAAGGGTAAAAAAAGAGAAATTTAACATTTGTCCGACGAGAAGGGTGCGCGAGAGTTTTTTCGACAGACACGAAGAAAAAAACGTTAAAAAATTTGTAGAGAAAAGGAAAAGAGAAAAAAAAAAAAAAAACGAGACGTGACTCTCGCTCTCAGCGATTTCACACGCTCTCTCGTACTTTTTACGAGAAAAATATTTTTCCGGTTAACGCAGCGAGCGATTCGAGAAATGCACAAAAATAATCATCACGGCGCAAAACGAAAAAGCAGAAATTTTCAACATTTATCCCAATTGCTCAAAGCCTACGATTATTATAATTAATTCCAGATTTCCATGTTCCAGGTCCGAATGGATGTCCGAGGCGCCGGGGTAGACAAACGTACACGCGATTCCAAACCCTCGAGCTCGAAAAGGAATTTCATTTTAATCATTATCTAACGAGACGACGACGAATAGAAATAGCTCATGCTCTCTGTCTGACGGAACGCCAGATAAAAATATGGTTTCAAAATCGACGAATGAAATTGAAAAAAGAATTACGAGCGGTTAAAGAAATAAACGAGCAAGCGAGACGAGAGCGCGAGGAGCAAGACATGATGAAGAAACAACAGGCTGAAAAGCAAGCGAAAATGCATCAGGAGCAGCAAAACGCTTTGCAGCATCAACAGCATCATGTGAGTGGTCTGGACAAAGCGCAAAGTGATCTTCTCAAAGCGGTTAGTAAGGTGCCTACATAGGAGGCCACGAGAACGGCGTGGCGAACCCTCTTCCCTTCGTTCATGTAGACGATCAAAAATTTAAAGCAGAGAAACGAAAGAAAAACGTGGAGAACGAAACAAAGAAAAAATGAAAAAAAAAAAAAAAAAGAAAAAGAAAAGCAAGACCGAGGATGAGAGACGAAAAAAAAAAAACAAAATGAGAGGAAGACAGAGAGCCACGTCGTGAGAGTCGATAAAACAGTGAAATAAATCGCAGCGAGCGATAAGAAAAAAAAAAAAAAACAAACAAACAAGTGGCGCAAGATAGCGCGAGATATGAAGTTAAACCCACGACTACGTACTTACCTGGCTGACCGTGGATCGAAGCCGCCATATTGGCTCTTGGCCACGGACAGCCACGCCTGACTGATTTCTAGAATGTATTTTTAAAAACAAACAAAACGCGAGGCAACAAATGAAACGCTAAACGAGGCCGGAAGTGAAAATGACAAGCGAGAAAAAACGAGATTCACGTCAAAGCATTTTTACTCATAGTCCCGCAGACGTCTCCAATTTTATTCACCAGTTTGTCATTCCTCGTTCCGGACTTGGAAACAAAATAATTAACGAAACTAAAAGTTTAATCCGCGCGAACCAACTATCTCGTGCTCTCAAAAACTCTCTCGATTTCTATTACGCGTCTCCGAAGAGTGACATTTGCCAAGTTTCGTGCTAAACCGCGATAAACATTTTCGCGAAGACTGACGAATAGGTGCTCGCTCATTATTACGTCGAGTTTTTAGAAATTAAAATCCAATCCCGAGTGTCATAGTCGTGATTTTCCAAGTAAGACGAACTTATATCAATTTATTAAAAGCACGTACGTATATAAATTAAAAATATAATCGCGAGTGCATCTTCGATTATTCAGCGCGTCAAACGCGCCGGAAAAGTTGGCAAATTGCCCGCTGAATTTTCCTCCAATCAAAGAGCTCCTCTGCTCTTCCACGTCTCATCATTGACTCACGCAAATAATTGCTCCACTTTGCGAACCAGTGGCGGAAAAAGAGCCAAAAAGCCTCTTCTCACCATCGCCGAGAAGAGCACGAATTTTCATCACGATGGACGCGACGGTGTCGATTGCGAACGCGAGTGTCTTGCCGGTGTAAAATACAAAAATGGGCTCGTTCTCTCTCTCCCTCTCTCTCTCTCTCTCTCTCTCTCTCTTATTCTCTTTCCCTGTCTCTCAAGGTGGACCTCTTTGATCGACCCGAAGAGAGGCCAAAAAACAGGCCCGAAGAGACATCGATATCGGATCCTGTATCGCGCCAACGCTCATGCACCATTTGCGAAAATTCTCAAAAACAAAACCACAAAAACCAGTGAAAAAATATACGAACACTTTTTTCATATACTTCCACAAAAATCCATTTATTTCAAATTCTACAAAAGGATTCAAAGCGAACAAACAAAAAACCAATGAATCAACTAATTTGACATTTTTTCGGTTTCGCATTAATTACAAATTAATTACAACGACGATATATTTTTTAAAAAAATCATCGCTTCCCCCACAAACACTTGCGTCGAAATCCATTCATTTTTCTCGATATAGAGACGAAAATATGCGAGATCAAATTATTCAAAGCAGCCAGAATCACACGCATTTACTGGTAGAAAAAAAAAAAACCTTCACACACAGACACATACGTACGTATAAATATTAAGTCGAAGATGAACACATATGAAAGCGCGAGCCCGCTCATGTGCAATAAAATCCACGGCAAAAATCGGATATCTGACCAGCGCAACAAAAAACCAGTGAATCGAGACGAATATTAAATTATGGAAAGATTCCGAAGAGCCGTGTGTAAAAGATACGTAATAACAAGCAAACAAAAATGCTGAGATTTAAAAGAAAAAAAAAAAAAAAAAAAAACAATTAATACGCCAATTGGTATTAAGCACAGTCCCTCCAAGTCCAATCTTGCAACGTTTCCGCCCGCGTTGTAAGAAAAGAAAGAAACGAAAAAAAGAAGACGAAGAATTTGACGAAAAAAAAAATCTTGACGTTCGATTTGTTGTTTTTTTTTTGCATTAACTTCGCCAGCGGCCATGTTGAATTTTTTCGTTCATTTTTTCAGTGAGTGCGATACGTGTTGTCGAGAATCTCGTTGTATTCGTTAGTTGGTTCGTAGATGATTTTATTTATTAATTTCTTTATTCGATTTTTCGTTCATTTTCGAACGAGCTAGTATTTTTTTTTTTCTAAATTATTTTTTATCACTTTTTCAGCTTCTTCTTCTGATCGAATATTTCGTTTGGCTGGTCGATGCATCGGCCCCGTTTATTTAGCTGTTGTTTCGTGTTAAACCAATTTTTTTTTATTTCTCTTCGCGTCAGCTTCGTAATTTTTTTTTTTCATGTTGAACGTTTTTTTTTTTATTTCGTAGTTAAAAATTTTACTTCCGCGATCCCCTCCCGCATGGGGAACCATCGACCTACCGGACACCGTGTCCCATTGTCACGACGAAACAAAAAGAAAAGAAGAAAAAAAAATTAAACTGTAACAACGTCGTCGCTTTTTTGGGGCACACAAAAATACCTGGATGAGTATCTCACTCTTAGTACATTAAATACGTAATTTGGTGTCAGGGTAGACATTTTCCGTAGATATATAGAGAGCCTGTTGTTGGTAACGAAACTTCCTAATCACCTAAATATTATATTTCCCCTGATTCCTATACAAGAGAAAAACGAAAAGAATTAAAAAATAGTGATTAAAGTTGATAAAGAAAATACGTGAATTTCGAGTCGTAATAAATAATCGTCTATTTTTCCCTCGCGAGTTCGAAAGTGTCTGGTGTCCTGAAAGTCTGGTTAAAACTCAAAAAAATAATATTGACCCAATAAATTTATCGATCGTTTTAGAAATTCGGCATCTGAATGAAATCACAGCCTCACGGATTCGAGGATCCGTTGCATATATGTACATTGTGACATTTTTCGGGCGACGAGACTCTTTCGAGACTCAACGAAATTATTACAAATTAAAGATAAATCAATATTTAGGGTATCCGTATATTATCGACAAAAATATGAAAAAAAATAATCGGAAAAAAAGAGTACATTTTATTCTATACACGATGTACGCCAACATTTAGAAAAAAAAAACGAGAAAAATTTTCCCAATAAATAAATGAGGATACCGGAAATTAATGAGAAAATAATTTACTTTTTTTTTTTGCTAAATTGTTGAAATGAAATTAAGGAAACAGTGGATAATCGATTGAGAGCTACGATCTGGAATAAAAGTTTTCAAAATCGATACTAATAATAAAAAGCTGAAGGCGTACGTGCAGAAAATTTTTTTTATTAATATCGATACCTTAAAAATAAATATTACACTATAATATTTATATACATAAATACATATTGTATTGTATACAATTAAAAATATGTTTCCTTTGCTCCGGCTATCCTCAATTATGAGTAGAAAATTCATTTTTACATTGATTGAAAAAAAAAATCATTTGAATCCAGAAAACAACGTCAAAGAGTGTGATCCACAGCAACTGTAGAACCGCGATTTGAAAATAAGGAAAAAAAACGAAAAAAATCGGCAAATGTATACGGCAAAATTAGACGAGAACGAGAGAAAATGATTTCTCAGGAAAGAAGGAAATTTCGAAACTGAAATTCTGCTGTTGAGAGTGAACAAAGAAATAATCGTGAAAAAAAAAAAAAAAAAACGATACGCGGTGTGTATAACTATTTGTAGAAAGCTTTACATATATCGATATAACTTAAAAATATTATCGAAGCCATTATTTCCAGTTACGTTTGATGTTATGCGACAGTTTCACGAGACGCGACTCGACATTTTCATTGACGCGGGTCCAAGGATCGAGTAAATTGTACAGTTGGCCCTTAATCACTATTTTATCATTTTTCTTTTCCTTCGCTCTTAAATTATGATCCTCGTGTCCGATGAAAAATCATTTTTTAAATCGTGAAAAAACGAGTTGTCCCGATCGCTTGACCCCAGCGATTCTCGTCGAGAATTCGTCCTTTTGCTGCGCGCGCGGATGAACAAACATTCGTCGACAAAAATGACGTCACGTCATTAAAAAAAAAAAAAAAAAAAATCAAGTATAGAAAACAAAAATTTCCTTAGCAAATTGTCTCGTTCATGTTTATCGTTTTTTGGTCATCGTTCAAGTTTTCGCGCATCGAAAATTAGCACTTTTCATTATTTTATAATTGTTCGATATCGTTGTTGTAGCTATAGGTAATCTTTATAAAAAAAAGGTCGGGTAACTGTGCTCTAAAAAGTAGTTGATAAAACTTTTTCCACGTCAAATTTGTCAATGAAAATTGTTCATCGGGTTCCGAGGCGAAAGTACCACGAGAATTATGGCGCGAAGAGAAAATTTCGAGTTTAAACAGAAGAAGAAGAGGAAGGAGTAGAAATTATTAAAAGATATGACGACGAAAAAAAAGAGATCAAGAAAAAATGTATAGAAAACTAGCGGACGCCGTCCACAAACTCGAGCTTTCTCTCGACCGGTCTCGGACGCGTGACCGACACTCGGATGGATTTTTATTTTCCAATTACTAGTTGATACAGAGACGCGTAATCATATCAAGTGAATTTATTAAAAACAATTTATTTCATCCCGCAAGACATGTGTCCTTCCCAATATTTCTCGTAACCTTTAACGCCCATTTTATCTCGCTCTAGAATAACGAAAATTATTATTAATAATAATAATAATAATAATTGTATTATATCGAAGTGGATATTGATACATTAGCCGAATTAAGGGATTAATTATATGCACACATATAAATATAGTTTATAATTAAAATAATAATAATAATCATAATGATAATATGAAAATTAATAATAACAGTAATAATAAATATACATATATAAATTTTAATTGAAAAGAATGCGCGATGCGTCAGTAGAGAATAGTACAACGTGCCCGACTTGCCAAACTCGCAATTTAAAACTCGATTAACGAAAGAAATCCGACTCATCGTTCGGAAATAAAAAAAAAAATCATTTGTTTTTTTTTTTTTGTTTTTGGAGTTTAAGCGAGAACTTCTCACATCCGAATTAAGGTGGAAACTGAAATTATATTGAAGTTTCACGGGTTGACAATGAACGTCGATCGAAGCATTAAATTTTTTTTATTACGCAATGGTAAATTTAATTTTTACCTACCGTACGTAAATGGTGTCCTGGAAAGGCTGCGACCGAACAAACTCTCTCCGATCTTTATAAAATCGACAAAACCGGTGAAATGTTCATTTAATGAAAAAAAAAAAGGGTTTTTTTTCGCACTGATCTCTGCGCTCAGCTGTCGATAACGTATTATAAATACTCCGACGGAAATATCGAATACCAGTGAATGAAAAATTTTATGTTCCATCTTTCTTACTCGTGAGCCACTGGAACCCACGATTACTTGGGGATTTATAAATCAATTGTGGCGCACAGAGAATAAGAAAGGGAGAAAGAGAGAGGAACGAGTCGAATATGGATTAAAAAATTGTTTGTTATTGTATGTTCATTGCTAATAGATTGTTTATTTATGAAAAACTGTTTAATTTTACGTATTAGTGTTTTGTTCATTTCGCATTTGTTTTTTTGTTGATACGAGATTAGGAAAAGTGATGAGTGACGAAAGAATCTCTCTTTTTTTTATGAATTATTATTATTATTATTACGAATAAATAGCAGTGTAGTGTGACTATCGCTTATTCTGTCCGTTTTTTTTTTTTACTCTTTTCAAACTTGTACGAAACTTGAATATTGGTGAGCTCGGAAAAGTCGATCGTGATTTTCGTGTTCGGTATCCAGAATAATATTTAAAAAACAAAAAAGTGGACTAAAATATTAATACTATTGTGCGCTCTTCGCAATCGCGCGAGTCACCGATTAACTATAATTATAATAATCATTAATTAGTTAAACGACAAGAAAAAAAATCACACACACACGAAATACACATATACGTAATTAAAACTCGTCATTGTTAATTGAGATATTATTTAATCGCGTGAAATGAAGCTTTAGCGCGCGTTAACGAGCCAGGAAGACGTTGAGAAAAAAAAAAAGGAGCATGTCCACTTTTGTTTCTTGCCAAATGACTGGTTGTAATATAATTCTTGTAATTCTTGCGCAAGCACGTAAACAATACGAAAAGTTTCTGGCATAATACGCGAACGGAAAAATCGCGACGTATAAAATATAAAAATATATTTTTTTCACAGGCAGCTGTGTCCGTTTGACGCGATTATATGAAAATAACGATGAAAAATAAAAAAACGAAGAATGGATTTAAAAAAGTATGAAATATTGAAAAATTACGTCGAATCATGAAAATGAAAGTAAGTACGAGCGCCAACATTTTCGTCACCGAGATCTCGCTTCGCTAAATATTTAGATATGTATAGAATATTGTTACTCTCTCTCTCCGGGGATCGTTAGAGTTCTGCTTTTTACTTCTCACTGATTCCCGATGGAAGATTCTCGAGCCATATCTTAAAGTATTTCTCTTTTTTCTCTAGTTTTTGTTGAACATATTTTTTCTTTCGTTGTTATTTGTAAAAAGTGAAGAAAAATAATGAAATTTTAAAATCTAACGCGAGCAGCTCAAAGTTGTAGATTATATTGGGGCGAACGATTTTTTCGCGATAGACTGCGTTCACATTCGTTTGATTTTCTTGATTCCGTTGCTGAGAGACGTTGAAACAAAATCTGCTGAAAAAACGTGACAAATCTATTTACGAACTAATTCCCGGTGAAGCGTCGATTTTATTCACTCCAATAGAAGCACCGCCTGTTTTTCCAACACGAGTGAAATAAATCGACTGCAAAAATAAATGAAAAATTTATAAACAAAAATTCCGACATTTTTTCATCCGATGAAAAATCATTTTTTCACATCGAATTTTTCCCTTCGCTCGAGCAAAGCCGGCTGAATAATTAATGACGCGTGAATCGATCGATCGAATTAAATAACCAAGGTCAAATTTAAAAAATCTAAATAAACAATAAAAATCCTTGATATTTCTGTCCAGCGTGCAGATTCGTCTTACGTGTTTGTCTTGCTATTATACACTATCTATTCTTCCCTCTCCCATGGACGAGAACAAAGTCCCCCCCCCCCCCCCCCCCCCCCGACTCGTTCATTAAACTTCATGAATTCTCGATGTAAATATTAACATAATAATAGTATAATATTGAATTTAGCGCGCGAGATGTTTGAGAGCGAAAGTGAGTGAATGAAGTGAAAGAATTTCGAAGCCGGAAAGATAAGAAAACAAAAAAGGGAAAAAAAATCGCACGCGTTCACATAATTAAATGTAACAACTATTAATTATAAATGATAAGAGAGCGTAGCTGTCCTAAAATACCGAACTACCGTGTTAAGACCTAATATTAAATACATAAGTAACAAAAACGTGACGAGTAAGAAGAAACAAACGTTCGACTATGAGAGAAAAGGAAATGAGCAAGAACGTTCGTGAACAACAAAAACGACGATCAATCTCGTGTCTGCCGAATATTGAATAAAAAAAAAAAAACAAAAACATACACAAACAAGGAAAAAAATTAGTATTACCAAGCCTAGAGCGAAAGGGTCGAAAGATATGAAAAACAAAAAAGAGTGAGGCATGAACATTTTGAGGGCGAGAGTGTGATTACAGACGATTAAGGGACGAGGATAACAAGGGAGAGTAAACCTATTGACAATGAATGTAAATGTATCCATTTTTCGAAAAAAAAAAAACAAAAAAAAACAACCACTTGATGTAGAATTATACTCATAAGCTATATCTATGATATACAAACGAAATAAAAGCGTACCGTAAATTAAAATCTTCGATGCATTACATTTTATTTTCTCCCATCATGAGATTGTAAACCTCCAATCCCTTTTTTTCCTCAGACAGATTCTAAATTCGTTAGATTGTTAAAGAGCAATCAAAGTGATTGGTCAGAGTGCGAGAGAAACGTTTATTCGCAGAAATAAAACGTTCGTGAGAGCTCGTTCCATCAACATATGTATTTTCGTTACGTTTATCGCGGTAACACGATCGTTGATGGTGTTTTCTAGGAGGATACTTACATGTATATGGAAATATATGTTGATGTGGTCAGGCCTTAGTATCAAAAGGACGCAACTATGTAATTTTACGTTGTATTTCACGGAGCTTACATCCCTTTGTTCATCAGTGGCAAAAACGTGCATAGAGGGGTGGTTTTTCGTGATGGAGGGTTGCTTCTCCTTACTCGAGAAAAAGCAACTCTCTCGCCAGAGTCGTCGGCGCTCACCGAGACCCGTTTACGTTCACCATTTGCCGCATTTCCGGAAATCCTTTCCAATCACGATACAGAGAATATGTGAGAAAAGCAGTGACCGGGATGAAAAGGGCGCGAGAGAGCTCCCAGCACTCTATATAGCTCGGAATTGCTGCGCAGCAACCTCTTCGACACCGACACCCTCTCGACACTCTCCCTTCATAGTAACAAACCTACAGAACCACTTTCCCAACCGCCAGATACTATTTTCGCCACTTTTACGCCCGGAAGAGCGGAACATTGAAATGGAAACCTCTCCCGCACATAGCTGCTTCCGTTTGTCGATATTTCACGGAATAACCCGAACTTGCTGCTCGTGTGTTCGTGCGCTTTATTTATTGTATATGCCAAACCTTGCAGGCTCTTGTACACGAAAACTACCAACGAAACGTGTATCCGCGGACCCTTTGGATTATTACCACGTAGACCGCCACGCACGCGATTACCCAGTCCCAAGAATCATTGCAACGAGAGGAGCAGACTTATTTAGAAACTCGTAAATCGAGCCTTTTTCAATTCTTCGAAATTTTGAAAGCCACTGGAAAATTAATTCAATTATTTTGACTTCCGTACATTGGGAATTAAATTTTGTTAAAAATCGTCGATATTTTGTTGAAGACGGTAAAATAAATATTTTTAGAAAATTTCAGAATTTTCGTTATTTTCGCAGTGTATTTGGTTTCTTACGGAATTTTTAGCGAAATTTACGATTGGAACGACTAAATTTTGCTTCCGAAGAGACTTTCTACAAAATTTCTTACTGCAATGACACTATTTTTGGGATTATTCAAAAAAACGTTTAGTCGAACGCATCGAACAAAATATCGATCTTTTCCAACAAAATTTTCTTTTCAGTGTACAAATTTTTCCATCCAAATATTTTGGTATGCACTGCTTCACGACCTTTTTATTCCCACTATTTTTTGTCCATTTTTTTTTTTATCCACCCATCAACGAGTCGTGAATATATAAAAATCTCGAGAGTCGAGCGCGAAAGTAAAGCACCGCCGCGATACGAGTTGCGTCGCTCGCTATTAAATAAATTATTAATGAGTACTCGTTCGGCAATATTTCGTGGGCCAGTCCCAGGAGCATAAACAGATGGCTGTTGATGATTCTCTTCGTTCACTCTGCACAGAGGAATCTCTACTTGTCCGACTTGTCTTGGGCAACGTTCGATGACCGGCCCTCGAGGCTGATACACAATGTTGCGCGAGAACTTGGCGTGTACGAAGCAACGAAAAAAAAAGAAAAAAAAAAAAAAAAAAAAAAAACGTCGTAGACATTCGGTCGATCATACAGCAGAGTGCGTCGTGTACAAAAGCTGAATGTGCGAGGCACAAGAAAAATGCTACGAAATTATAGTGTTAACGTTTCTCCCGCGTACACACGAAAGAAAGAGCGAGAAAAAAGGAAAAATTATCGCCAAGCTTTAAAGGGAGGGAACGAGAGGGTTGCAAATGGTTCGCGAAAAATTTACGACCTCGCGAGTGGGTGATGAAAGACCCGTAAAAAAAGTATACATCGGATATATAACCGGCCAGCACCACTCTTCGAACTAGCTGGTAAATATTCCCACCTCACCGCAAACATCGATTTTTCATACGCAGTCGTTGGCATAATCCACAGTTATTGGTCCGTGGAGAACATTTCAAGGGAATAAAAATCGATATGCCGATAACTGAGTCTTCGGACATTCTTTCGAGGCCGTGCGCTCTCGTTCTATCGCTCCACATTTATTATGTGTAAAGCAAAATTATTATCGGAGCTTATTACGCTTGAAAATATTTTTCAAGCCAAATTTATTTGTCCTCGAAGATTGATCATTGAATTTACATTAGTCAGTGGATAATTCTCGTCATTATATAATTATGTCCACGGAGAATATTTTTTATGGTTGAAAATTTCCATCGTTAACTTTCTCTTCGAATTTCTCGGAATTATTCGCCACGTGATGGACGAATAAACAATAGAAAATAATTTCAACCCAAAAACCTTTGAATCATCGATTCGTTACCACAAATTTATTTTTTCTTTAAATTCCTAGGACTCCGAACGAAAAAAAAAAATCTGCGAAACTCCCATATAGTGCTTCGTCTTTTTGAGAAAACAGGACGAAGCTTGCGGTCACGTCTTCTTCATGAACCTCGCTCGTGACGCTTTTGTGCTCGTGATCAAGAGAACATTGTTCGAGACGACAGAACCTTTCGATAAATCTTTTAGCCTTGTAGCTTGTACGAAAATAAATAAGCTGAATCTTACTCCCAGGTTTTTCCCACCCTTCGCTTTTTCTCCAGGTTTCCGAACAAGATTTCCTTGCAAAGTTCCAGCTTCGTCCAAAGCCTATAATTTTTGCTCTTTTCTTTCGATTTCCATTGTGCGTTCATAGCTCAACTTGGAAGATAAGAAAAAATGATGAAACATTCTACAAAGATTGATGGCTCAATAAGCCGGGAAATCCGACGAGAGTTAAGTAAACAAAGGCGCAAAAAGTCTGAGGAATGAGAAAAAGTGAACAGACTCGAGCTTTTGCAGTGGAGAATGCGGATGGAAAGCTCAGCATGCCATGAGATAATCCAAAATTGCAGTTTCAGTCTGTGCATGGAGCCTGCTCGTTTGGACATTCCTGACCAGCACACGTGCTCTCCCATGTAAGCACGCTGCTTTTTTTATCATTTCATTTTTTTCTCTTACATTCGTTTTCAGTGCTAAGACACTCCTGATGCTGCAGTATGGAGCGTTCTTCGCCAAGTAGCTTCGTTTAATAACGTAAACACGACATAAGTGGCTCGTATAGCTGTCGTGAGTTTGGGTGGTCGTAACAGTGGATAAAACTACATTTCGCGTTACTTTTTCTTCAACTCTTTACTACCAATGTCGACGAGGAGGCATCGTAACATATTTTTTCCAAAATTACATGAACTGGTCAAATGGGAATTTTTTTTTTTGATCTCTAGTCAATTTGAAGTGAAAATAAAAAAAAAAAAAAAAAAGTGACGAATTGCTCGTTTGCTTACGCACATTTCTACAAAAATCTCAATCAGTTTGAATCAATTGTTAACGCACGTTGAAATTCTTTGGAGGAAAATTTGACGTTCGTTCTGTTGAACAGGATTTTTATGTTTTAAAGGCTTTGTCGATTTGTGAAATAAATTTCATCACTTCCTGCGAATGAACGAGCTCTCCAGATTGCGCGGGTAATTCGCATAACTAGATAATAACCGTTAATTGCTTCTCGCCGACGATCCCCATTAGGGATCCGTGAAGCCTCGTTTATACTTCGCAATAATCGAATTCGTGTTTATTTTTTTTTTCCATCTCCTTCGTTTTCTAGGAACGTCGTCGACTATTCTCGATATTTTTTTTCATGCCTCTCGAAACGGAGAAAAAAAACAGTGAGGAATCGTGGAGCTCATTTCGACGGACGAGCATAGTCGAGTGAGTTGGCAAGGTCACTGACGAATGGAAAATTCTCTTTTTGTTTTTCCAGCGCGACGATAAAAATTGAACCAGAAAATAAAATAAAAACATCGATTAAAAAATTAGATTCGATATTCCGAATATTCGCTCTTTGTGATCGTGTGTACCGCGCGATTAACGTCTGTTACGTAAGCTGCCGAGAGGAATGAAAAAAAAAGAGAAATGATGAAAAAAAAATACCGAGAAATTGTTGATGGATCTCGATTGTAATTTCGCAACAAAGACGATTGATACGGAATTCGCGGCTCAGATACAGCTCGGCCTACCAATCGGACAAATGAGCTAAATCCCATAAATTGATTCTGGAAACTTATCGATTAATCGACAGCGCGGCGTTATATGAAAAGGCCCGCGTTTTTGTTCAATTATTCAAATGTACTTTCCATGTGCCCTAATAATCGGCAGAGCCATATTTTACTCTGCGAATTTCGCGATTGCAAGACATTAATTTAACTTTAAAGTTCAAGCTGCCAATTATCTGTTGCGTTGGTAAATCGATCGGGAATCCTCATGCTGATCATCGACGATACAAATTTTTTATGAGAACGAAAAGAAAAAAAAAGCAAATGTTTAGATTTAATGAAAATGAAATGAAAATTTGTGGGAACCGTGAGTTTTACATTAAGGGCTTAAATTACGAACGAAGCTAGAAGTGACATTAGCCGCCTGAAACGCGGCCTGGACACGAGGCTGATAAATTGAGCCTCGAGAAAAATTCTCAACCAAAAGAAAAGATCTCGTGCCTCCGGATCCGTGCCATTCATTGTCCGAAAGTCTCCCCGAGCAATTCCAGCAGTCGAGTCCCAAGAAATAATAGAGCCCATCGTTTCGCGGTTTGACTTTATATCTCTCTCTGGTTCTCTGTCTTTCTATAGAATATTCGCCATTGGTAATCCTGCTCGCGCGCGCGGTTCTCTCCGGTAAGCGATGCGTATAAAATATTAATGCGTAGGGGTTCGGAGGGGGTCACTAACGTACTATCTACGGTCGGCATGCGGCTAACAGGGCCTCTAGCACGAGATGAGAGCCGCACGTACATATATCTTGGCTTCCCTCTTTCCGTCTCCACTCCTTTATCTCCGTGCTCCTTTTTTTTTTTTTTTTGGCTGTCGGACCTTCATCCACCGCTTCTTCGTGTCCTGAATCTTTTTTCTTCCATTCTTTTTATTTCTTTCTTCCTTTTCTTCCTTTTCTCTTTGGCTTTCCCTCTCTGGAGCACACGAGAGCCCGTTCCGCGTTTACTTATTGGTTTCGCCAATGGACCTACCGCGCTCCAGCATCCTCGGATAAAAAGGAGAGAAAGGCGGAGGACTCAAACGGGGATGAGCCAACGGGCCTTTACACATATCGAATGTGTGCTACGGCATGCTGCATAGCGAAAGTTTCCAAGAGAAATGGAGAAATAGAAAAAGAAAGAGAGAGGGAAGCGCGGAGAGGAATAGAGTAAAAATGAATCCCTGTGGTGCCCTTTGCGAAGGAAGAATATACGAGACTCGAAATATACAGAGGGGAACCGGTGATTCCATTTGTCCAATGCGTGGCACATCATCGTTACAGTTGCGTCAACACCGCCTTTCTATTTTTTTTTCCCTCCTTTCTCTGCTCCTTTTTTTTATTCTCAAGGGTACATATCAACATCGTTAAGATTTCAAGCACGCATCCTGACCTCGCATCCTTCGTGCTTGAGGGGTTGAACAATCCTTTCTGAATATTTTATTTTACAACGAGTCTCATGATAAATCAATGAAAGCTGAAAGGCTCGGGAGTCTGCGTCATTTTTTTTTTCACTCAGCGCATCACAAATGGACTTTTCGAATGGATAAATTTTCATGAGAGAATTTACGAGAACATCGTCGATATCATTCCTTTCGGCCATACATTCCGAATACTTGTGAAAAGAAAAAAATAAAACACACAAAAAATAAAAAATGACGGATTATTCGCAATAACAAAGTTTTTTTGATCGATTTTCACTAGAATATACGGCGGTCGGGAGCCATTGCTATAGATATTCATAGCAGCTTTTTGGTAGTGTCGTACAAAGCGTTATGCTTCAGAGGGTGAAAATTTGTTGGAACGACACGGTGACGCGATTTATCCAAATGACGCTCTTTCTTTTCCTCTCACTTACCTATAAATTCTTTTACGATCGTGCCTCTCTCGCTCATTCCAATCGCGTCCATCCAGCCCGAGCTTCTCTGTGGGACCATCTCTCGCGAGCGCATCGATACTTCCGTTTCTGCACTTTTATCCATCGTCCAGATAAAGACGAGGCGAATTACCAATAAAGAACACGAGGAATACAGTCGTTGACGGAAAAGCAAAGAGCCACCATTTTTTTTCGATCGCTCGATCGTTCAAGTTTCATTTTTACTGTTTTTATTCACCCATCAATTATTCACAAAAATAAATCCAATCAAAGAATCAATAATTTTCTATTAACCACTCCGCATTCGCTAAAGATCGATCTCAAAAAATAAAAGTGCAGTGCAATAACATGGGAATCCGTAAACTGCGGAGACTCGGGAGGCCGAGCAAAAGCGTGTATATAACGGTCGCGATAACCGCAACGATAATGTAACGAGGCACGGGAGATAAGGATTCACAGACGAGTGAATATACAGGGTTGCTTATACTTGTAGATATATATACACAGAATGTCGCGACGACAAAGCCAACGGCATGGTTATTGCTGCGGCGTCATTATTGTATAGATATATTTTCTCCAAGGGAATCCTCTGCTCCCTTTTGATCCTAGACTTTCTCCCAGTCACTCATTTTCACGAAACAGAACTCGAAACGACGTATCAAAAGAAAAAGATACTTGAGAGACAACGAGAGAAAAAAAACAGCTAAAGATTGAGGACTGTCTGGCCGAGTTCCCATGCGCCAACTTCATGCTTGACTTTTCATTGCCCCTCTCAACTTTCCACCTCGCGTAACTTACAGAATCCTCAGTCTATGTGTTCACATGTATGCTCGCATATACACGATCTCGCGACGTATCACGTTTCTCAACTCCGTGCGACACACAGTTGAAAGATAAAAAGCTCCATCTTGGCGTATTTAATTACAAGAGCTGCTTGTATGAGGGTTAGCGTCAACAAGATCAGTGGGTTTCGAAGTCTTGCGCAGATCCATGTGAGATAAGGTTTCATTTTCAATTAAAATCACTTTTCGTATTGAACTTAATTACGAGAAATTGGCACAAATGATTATTTATCTTTACAGTGAAAAAAAAAAAACTGCGAAATACGATTTTATCAACAGTTTCATATTTTTTGTTTTATTTATCACGTTGCAAGTTATGGCTCCATTTACGAAACGACTTTGAACACATCGGACAAGAACGAGAACGAAGGAAACAGTTTTTTTTTTCTTGAGACTGACCTGCAGGACGTCTCGGAGGATCGGAGTTAGTTATTAGGACCGGAGCGTACTCACGCAGTCTAGAATTGGCATTTTGGGGTTTTTCTGATCAAACCAAATCGTTCTTCGTAGCTCTCTCTCTCTCCCACGCTACATCACTTACTCTCCTCGGTCCAGGGAGACTGAACCAAAAAGTTGTAGGTATTTATCTTTCTGGAGCCTTGTCTTTGATACACGCCACAAAAAATACCTGCGTTTTTTCTTTTTTTTTGTCTTTTTGTTCTTCTCTTTTGATTGCGACTTTATATGCGGACGCCTACGCCTCCATAACTCGTATCACTGGTCTATAAATATAATGAGAGTGCTTTCGCAAGGCAACTCGACGTCTTTTCCTGGATCAGCCAATATTTTACCTTCCGATAGGCAAAGCTCCATTCGATTCCACGTTCATTCTTGTGCTTTCACGATGCACGTAATTATTCGATCGATTCGTTCAGGGAACGGGAAAAAAAAAATTGGTCAGTTTTTGCAATTCTGCGAGGATGGGAATTTCATTTTCCGATGCCACGGAACACGGAAAAAAGAAAGTTGGAAAGTCAACCTTCTAATATAAGTTTACAAAGGGCGCCATAAAAAAACGGACTCTTCGCAGCTCACGAGGTATCGGTGAAAGTCGCAGCCTTTGACTACCCTTCCAACCTGTACGGTCTACCCTTCTTTACGATTTTTTTCCTCTTCCGCATTTCTTTCCGCCGTCGGAGAAAGCCTTTCTCCGACGAATGGAGAAAGTACATTCTCGTTGGTCCGCAGACAACAAGTTCAGTTCCGTTCAGTTCTCAACACATCGTTCGCCGGTTCTGAACAATTTCAAAGTCCATTTTTTCATTTTCGATCCAGTGTCATTTTTGTGTTTTTTTTTTTTTTTTTTCATTCGCGTATGACAATCGATAGAACGAATTTTGCGGAGGATTCATGTTCGTGCTTGTGATTCGTTTCTTTTTCTCTACAGTGTTACGAAAGTGTTTTTTTTTCCGTGAATTTTTTTTTTGTATCCCTTAATAACGCGAGTGCGCCGTTAAAAAAAAAAACTCAACATTTTTAATCACAGTTCGCACAATTACCAAGAGCTGCAAAAAAAAAAAGCGTCAAACGAGAAAATTCTTTTCCCAGTTTTTACACACCGGCAGCCTCAAATGTGTGATTTTCGCATTCTCAAATGAGTTTGATTGTCGGCGACTGCATAACGCACTGAGGCCGACGCAACAATGCATACAGAAATGTTCATCTATTTATATATTTGTATTTACACATTTCGAGAGTGTTTCTGTCACGCTAAATACGCGAGCTTGTCAAGCGCCGCAAATTGCTCGTTGCATTCGGCGAGGACGTCAGTTGGTCGTGTCTCTCGTGTTCATGCACTCGATTGTAAAACGCGACAAAGACGATGAGGCGGCGCCTCTGCATTTTCTCTTTTCCGCGGGCCCGCACTGCTGGCAAATGTGTAAAATTGCGTCAGAGACGTTGCAGTAACACTCCTGTCCTGTCACTCTCGTTCGCATGCGAGAGGGCGACGCAGCTAATTATAAAAACCTGCAAATATTAGTTCGCGTCTTCCAACTCAAAGTTATTAACTCTTCGCGAGCTCACGGCGTTGATTGTTTAGTAAAATTAGAAATCCTAAAAGCGCAGAGTCTGCACGATGAAAAAATGAACAAAGGAAAAGCATAAAATCGTCTATCCGGAGAAAAAAAGAGTTATGAAGATTAGAAAATTATAAAACGCTACAAAGTTGCGGCAAAAAATCTTGGCCACGTCAATTTTATGAAAAAGTGTGATTCTCTGTTTCTCAAAGATTTTCAAATCCTTCCTCGTCCACTGAACTGCAATTTTTGCCGATATTTCAAAATTGATAAGCGTTATGCATTCGAACATTTGAAAAATGAGACGGTAACTCTATCTGGACGCATATGTATGTAAAAACACTTGCAACCTGCAAGAAAGGGAAAAGCTTCGAGAGGATCCACGGACTGCCGGCGGCAAATGGCGGGAGGCGGCTTCTCTCTGTACCGCTCTCCTATGTATGAATATTTTTCTCTTTTTCTTCGGGTTCTCCTCACGTATCATAAACATTTAACGCTGGCATTAGACAGCCGATTCGATAGCCGATTACGGGGCAGAGTCAAGACCCCCGTAAATAAACTCTTGGCGTTCGAGAATGAGTGTGTGCATTCGCGAGTGTATTATAATGGAAGAACGGCAAATGTATGAGTGTTCGGCGATATACCGGTCTCTGCACACACACACACACACACACACGCGCCAAAGATTCATCGGTAATGTTTTATAAATACAAAAACGTGCATGAGACGAGAAGGCACAAGAGTTGGCACAACAAAACGTATACAGCGAACCGTAATTGTATCTCGAGATGCTTTACATTAACGATAAACAAGAGAGCGAAAGGAAATATTTAAAAATTTAGAATTGAGAGGTCGCCACACACTATCGTCGTTTAGTTCTTGTATTACTTAATTAGAAACGACTCGGTGGCTGCAGAAAATTCATGGTAACGAAATATTTGAGCCGATGCACGTTTTTTTTCAATTTTTATCGAAGTAAACATTGGTAATCGGATCTTTGGTGTCTCAACAGAATATTTTTCATAATGCTGGAAAATTAGCGAATCCGTATTACGAGACTGAGTAAAAAATTATATCGACCAATTTTTTTTTGTAATCATTAAAAACGCGAATGCCTTGAAAAATCATTTGCGTTTTGCTGCAAATATCAAAGTAGCAACGGTAGCGAGAGAATACAATAAAAATTTAATTACCGCAAATTAGCGGATTTGCTGAATTGTACGTTTTACATCTGCTTTCAAAAATGGAGGTCATCCGGCTTATTTGGTGTTGTTATTACACTTCCGAATCAAACACTAACGTATTATCTGTAGAGGCAAAAAATAAAAATAAATCAAACCGTAATCACTAGGTCGGAATAGTGATTCTCGTTTTAACTGCTTTTAAACTGTGCCTAACATAACTCGCTATCTGTAAAACTTGGCATGAAAATCGCGAAACGTTGAGTCCGAAACAAGTTTCTAAAAAACAAGATTTATCGTTGTTTCCTTTTGTTTTATGCTTCGCGTATTTCGAGCGATGCGCTGTGAGAGATAAGAGTGCAGAGGCTTAGTAACAAATATGAATAATGACTTAATAAATAGAGGGAATACATGAATCGCGTATTCGCATTCATTGAGGAAACACTTATCAGCTTTTTCCACACAAACAAAACACATGGTCGTGGGTTTCTCGAGTTCGCAGTAAGAGCGAGACAGAGAGAGAGAGAGAGAAAGTGCAAATTTGATAAAGAAAAAGAAAGAGAGAAAAAGACAAAAATTATGCCGAGTAATTCGCGTGGACTGTGCGTGGTGGGGAGTTTTATACATCTGACACTTTGTATTCATAATAAGCGCGTCGTAAAAGCGCGAAAACATCCATTCCAACCGATACCATTTATTGCCCCGTACTAACGCCTTGTATTGTGTTTGTTTACTTGTGTGAACGACTGTGTGCGAATGTTGTATGTAAAAAAGCTATGCCACTAAACACGTGCCAGCTTGAAGCACGCACGCCATTCCAGAGCAGATGCGGGGACGTACAGCGTACGACTTTTATATTATTAACCCAGCAAACTCCTCTCTATACGTTTGAGCAATATCGTGAATTAATGAGCGCGCTAGATGACATTTTTTTTTTTTCTTTTGCGCTCATTATTCGTTCCGACGATATCTTAACTTTCAATTATATGGACTAATCTCGATCATAACGTTTTGTCGCCTCGTAGAAAGAATAAATAAAAAATTCGACCTCTCAAAACGGTGCGAAGATTCGATTGGCCTTTGCTGACATCGCTCAATTAATCGTCGAGCTTCTCGATGCTGTAAAAATCTTCAACTCGATTCATCTCGAAGGGAAATAACAATAATATTTATTTATATGTGTGTATCCAGCTTGATGTAGCAATGAGAATGACGCTCACGCAGCAGCCCTCATTCGGCTTTAATATGCAAAGAGAAGAAATTTGTAAAAGCGTGCCCGACGAGATTAGCTCTCGGAGCACAAAAAAAAAAACGCATTTGCGAGCTAACGCGTTCTTTCCTCTTACTCTCTCGTTTGCGTCGGAAAACGTCGCGACGCCGCGTGGTGCTTTTCTCCCCGCACATAGACACACAATACACACGCACTTTTTGTTCTCCAGCCGCGTCGCTCTCTCCTCTTTGGCGCTGGAGCCACCCGGTCGTCTTAATTTGATTATAAATTTTGTATTCTCCAGCTCTTGCTCTCTCGCATCAAATATTTTCCTTCTGCCCCGCATCAAAAGCTCCCGTACGGTAAGTGCGAGCAAAAACGAGAAAAAAAGCACGCAACTGATTAAAATAACAATAAAACAAAAAAATGGGCAAAAATCGCATTCGTGAATGCAAATTTCAAAGCTGCCACCGTTTTTCTTCCTGTGTCCTGCTCCTTCGCACTGAAGACAAAATTTTGTTGGAAAAGATCGATATTTTGTTCGATACGTTCGACTAAACGTTTTTTTTTTTTTTTTAATAATCCCAAAAATAGTGTCATTGCAGCAAAAAATCTTGTAGAAAGTCTCTTCGGAAGCAAATTTAAATCGTTCCAATCGTAAATTTCGCTGAAAATTCCGTAAGAAACCAAATATACTGCCAAAATAACGAAAATTTTGAAATTATCCAAAAATATTTAGTTTACCGTCTTCAACAAAATATCGACGATTTTAACAAAATTTCATTTCCAGTGCGAAACTGAATATTCTCGATATTTCACGTCCATCATGTTCTCCCCGTTCATGTAAATAATTGCATGCAAAATTCAAGCTTCTCAACTATACCAACACGTCGTCCATACGAAAGCAACTCTCGAACAGCCATTTGAACAGTCAAAGTCAATCACGCGACCATACAGTCCCTTCAAAGTGAATTTATTTAGACTATAGTTTTTTCTTTCCAACGACGTCCCAACTATCGCGGCATTCATGGTGCAAGAGTTTTCCTATGGCCAAAGGCGCCCATTCGGTCACGATATGATGGCTGTACAAAGTACACACGATACCGTCCTCTATGGCCAATATTTCGGTACATAGAAGATACGTATAGATAGAGAATCGCATCTCGTGAATTCGCCCAGAAAAGCGAGGAAAAGAGAGGAAGAGGAGAGAGCAGTGAGAGCTGAGCGCGGTCGCGATGGCGTATTGATCTTTTTAGTGGCGTGTGGCGTTATCCTCACCAGCATACCCGCCGCAGCACAAGAGACGCGCAATCCAACTCGCCCGTCCAGACTAAAGGTCTATATTTCCCCGGGGACGAATACGTTTTATTATTCCTATAAACACAATTTCCGAGGAAATATTGTGACTCGAATATATATAAGCCCCATTCGTACGTCGTACACGAGAGAAAAGACACAGAGACAGAGAGAGAGAGAGAGAGAGAGAGAGAGACAAAGAGATATTGCGAATTACATGCGTCGACATTTTGCCTATACAGGCCGTTGGACCGTTCCAGGATGCTGTACCAACTTATCCTGGAGATGCAGAGTTATGTATTTGCCCAAACTCAACCCAGGATGCAATTAACATTCGTTCACATAGAAGCGTAAATAATTCCAACGACAGTTCCTGGTGAAAAATGCCAATTATTTCGAAACTTTTCTGATTGATACGTTTCCTCGATTTCGAGACAAATTTTTCGGTGAATCTTTGAATCTCCGCTCCGTCGGTCGTCGTGCCTCGATTCGTCAAAGAATCTCCTGCAATTCGGTCCATGATGAACGCCAGCAACTGCCAATCTTTGAAATTCTCGTCAGTTCAACTTTTTTTTTTTTTTTTGGGCATATGAATATAAAATCAAAAATTGGAATGAAAGAGAGAGAGAGAGAAAAAGACTGTGAGATTGGATGATCCTGGTCTGCCAAGAGACGAGCGCCATACAGTCTAGCGTGCGAGCTTAGGAAACTCCTCTTCTCGTCAACGTTTTATATTTAATCCAGAACGTTTTAACAAGCGATAAACAAACGGTGTATCACTCGTGTGCGAAGCTTAAATTAGCTCCGATACCATTTCGTACGGGTTCATGCATTTATGAAGATGACCGTGATGGAGGCATGTCCATCGGAGTTGTTGCTGTTGAGTCCATGAGTGCGAGAAGGACAGCAGGAGAATGAGAGAGAAAGAAAAAACGAAGATAGATGAATAGTGCGAGAAAGGGAGGGGGAAGTACTCGGTGGGGTTATTTCTGTGGAACGAGAGGGAGAGACCCTGATGAGAGTGGGGGAAAGCCCAAGTCGTGGAGTTGCCAAGCACCGCCTCTCGGCATCCAATGGGCGGGAATCCCATCACGATTTATGACTCCCGACACTACCGACATCTACCAGAATCCCGCTGAACCGTCTCCCCCGCGACGGCCATTACTCTCCGACCATTGGCTGAAATTGCGTCACAACGCAAATCATGCGAAGCTCTAAATGTTCGCTCAACGATCGAAACATACATTTGTTTTTATTTTTATTTTTTCCTCGTTATTGAAGAATTCTTCTTTATAAATTCTATCCATCATTGTAGAGCAAACGTTGTCACGACTTATCGGAGCAGATTTTTTTTTTATTTACACCCTCGCACGACTAGAGTGGTAAATCTATATTTAGCTAATCGAAGGTGGCTGCTAAGGGTGAAGAGTTTCTACCACAAATATACGTAACACCAGATGTTGCAAATCTCGTTGCACTCTTCGAGAAGAAGAATTTCGAGTCAGCTTAAAAAAAAAAAAAATGCAAATTGTCACGAAACGATAACAAAATCGTTCAGTTGCTTGAGCAGTCGATTGGTAATTCCTGAAAAACGATCCGTTAAAAATTCAGTGTCATTTTTTATGTGGAAATTTATTCCTGGCATGCTGGCTACTTTCTCCCCGAAAATTGAGACATTAATATTCATTTATGGAGGTATTTAAATATCTGAATATGCAGAATGTGGCTGATAGCTCCGCAGTCAAGTTGGCTGCACACGAATGCATTTTCTACTGTGGAATCAAGTAGTGGGTCACTCTAATGGTCAATCGGAGAACTAGTTCAGCGTTCGGGATTATAGGGAATGACCTTGACCGAATGTTGGTGCAATGGAAATCATCCACGGGTAATTGTCATTTTTTTTTTGTCCCGATAATAATTGGAGCATATTTCTGGATTACCGACGGACAATAAAAGTGACTGGTTCTCTTTGCAGTGATTAATGGAGCATGACGAGAAATTGGTCGTCAACTTATCGAGCACGAGCACAAAACGTGTCGAACGGAATTTGTAGAAAAAATAAAGAGAACTGTTACTTTTTTGCCAGGGATTTCGTACAGATGGGTTACGTGGTTGACTGGCAACACGACTGACGGTTACGTCGGTTTACGGCTGTTTTAACGAGCGTTGCCTGCACGCGACTCAGCACTAAACCCTCTCGCTGAGTCCTACAAAACGTGGCCACTAGTTTAACGTTTTACGGCTAAATTTATTATCTGTTACCTCCTTATATGACGGAACGATAACAATAATTGTCAGTTTTAATTCCATCGTAAATCTATCGAGGGGAAGCCACTCTTCTGACATTCCCCGAGTGCAGATCTCGTCCGTTGCGAGAGAGCATTCCCAGCATCTGGTGGCGCGTGGACCGCTCTGCGTTATCCTCCAAGCAGGATTTATATGACCCACACCGATCTGTCGAGAACTTGACGATGCCGCTTACAGATGGAGCTGCATATATAGGGACGCGATCCTACAGTCGGTACTAAAGCGTTTGTACTAAACACTCCTCAATCGATATAACGACCGCAACGGTCAATTCAATGTTTCCGGTCCATAAATTTGATTATTCGACATAAAAAATAAAAGGAGTCGGATATCAATGTAAGTGACAGAGAAGTCAGTGGAGTAAACTCGAAAAATCCGACGTGATTCCGGACCGTGGAACCGATAAAATTTGCATCAAAGTTTCAGAAGTCACCATAAAATTAATGATTCTGCGTTACATCATTTGTTTGACGAAAAAGACACATGACAGCTCTTTTCGTTGACTTTGTCAACACACTGGAGGGTCGGCAGATGGCGCCTTGATGCTCTCTTGAAGGGTTTGATCAATTCGACTTCGTGTAAGGGTTAATAAACAGGGAGGCAGTTGTCATCGTTAAAAAAAGCCATTTGGACAGAGTGCCTAATTTATTCATGAAGTTATTAATATATAAATGAATTTAACTAGCGAATTCATTAGCCACGATCCTTTTTTAACATCTATTAATACTTTAATGGTTTCTTGTCATGATTTTGATCGCTGTGAATGCTTTTTTGCTGTTACGATCTCATAAAATGGTAAACGCTGACTTACACTTTGTTCGGTTTTTATTTCTTGAGGGTGGAAGAGAAGGGAAGGTGCGAAAAGTGAAGCAAGCGTGAAGTATCTGACAATGTCATCAGTTACATTTACGAGGCCGTCAAAGATCGAGTGAGTACCTTGAGGTTGCCTCATCGTCACTTTAAATCCCGTTACTCGATCGTAAAAGACTTTGACGACCGTGCGGGCGCGAGTCTCGTAGGTATATCCCAAGGCACGGGCTCTATACCCCAGAAGCACGGACGTGAACGTTCACTGCGACTATAAAGACCAGTCAGGGGCTTTCCCCGTCTGCGAAGCCCCCTAGACGGTAAAAGGGCTTGACATTTACGTACCCACTTGCCCAATGATCGTTCTCATAATCGCTAATAGACCGAGAATGTCGAAAAGATGGAATATAACAATTATCCACGGCACATTCTCCGTTTACGTCTTTATTATTCAGTATCCTTCTTCCCATGAGACTATCTGATATGGGGGACGAATTCTTTACGATTGACAAACTCACCCAATCGTTCCTTACATGCGTGCAATCGATAACCCTCAATGCCAGTTAAATCAAATCATTTTATTGCTCTCGAATCGAAGTTATTGAGAATTTATTCGAGGGGTTCGATATTTGTCCCAATCCGTCCACTCAACTCTTGCCAAACACTTTCCCAAACGGTGCGTTCAAATTTCCCAAAAAAAATGGTACCAAAAAAAAAATTTAAATTATGTCTTTCTGCCCGAAAAGATTTACGCGCAGCTCGACACCGTATTTCACAACGCTCGTCATTTATTAAATAACGACACAGACGAAAGGTAATACATAAATAATTTGTGCCGTTTCATGTGGAAAAAATCGATGCAATAATCGAGGATATTGAGCAGTTGCACTTTTGCAATTATCCAAGTCATTGCACATTTTCTGTTCCGATATTATTTACGAAAAAAAAACAGCATTCAAGTTGATAATAAATAATAAAAAAAAAAAACAAACTACTTATTGTCTAGTAACTACACTTCGTATCACGATCGTATTTCAAAGTACTCGAGCCATTATTGTGTGCTGTGCTTGTCTCTTACATAAACCATGTTTTTATGCCCGCAGACACATATTTTTCCTCTTGAAATTATTAATACATAGTTTTTCGTTGGCTGTGCCACGTAGAATAGAAAAATGTGCCCATATCGTGCAAATTACGTTCTCGACAGGAGAGCGGTTACGCGGAGAGGAAAAAGAGAAAGGAGAGGTGGGGCGAACTCTTTCATGAATTGGAAATGTCTTGCACCGGTGGCAAAACAACTCGTAAAATGTGAATAAAACCGCCATATCGAAGCGCCATTCTAGATGCTGCTCCACCGTTCCATTCTGATTCTTCGGAATATATTTTCACCCCGTGTGCAATGGGAAACGCGTCATTAGTTACGCTCCATGTTCGTTCAATATGTGTAATTCAATGGTCGCGTATACACGTACATTTTAAAAGGATGATTGTCACCTGGGTTCATGGCGAACCTGCAGACGCTTAATATCCCAACAGATCATCTTAAGGACTCAATATAGCGACCACAAAAGCTGCTCTCATAGAGACACCAAAGAAATTTGAGAAATGATCAAGGAGAGGAGAAAAGAAGGTCGTTTTTCGTTCGCACTCTGTAATATGTTGCCGCGCGAAAGAATGCAGAGACTTTTTCGAGCATACGTGACAAATGTTGGAAGCATTCATGGGGCATTCATTAAGGGTTCTTAAGGGTGTAAGATCGACCTATCGCGAGCTCGAAGGGCTTTCTTTCTCACCGTGAGAGGGCACCAGGTCCAAAAAGTCTTTCACTACACTTTTCATTTCTGCTTCGCGTAAATCTCGTTGGTATCCACACGCGAAAGGAACCAACGGAAAGGGAGGGTCGTTGAGACTGTGAGACTAGGGTGACCGAAAAAAAAGAGAAATGGCGTTTGCTTTACCGCGTATTATGTACGATCAAGTAACTCTTACACGTGCTACGCTCTTACCTTTGGATATAGTGCCACCTAAACCTCGTCTCATTCACCATTTTCATTTTTTTCATCCTTTCCACACCCTGGATATATTTTCGATTTTTTTTTTTTTTTTTGATTATGTGCTCTGCTCGCGTTATTAAGGTCAGCCACCTGCCGCGCGCTCCATGGAGCTCACTTCGGGGATGAACACCATTATATGCCTGCGTATATAGGGGGAAGCTCTACATAGATATAGACAAATGCGGAGCAGCCTACGTGTGCACTCTGGGTCCACATGGTTCTTGCACACGTTGAGGGGGTTGGTTCGGGTCTCTCGGAGAGCACGGTGTTCTTTTCGCGGAACAAAGAAAATAAGAGATACGAAACGACCGCGCGGAGAAAAAGAGAGTGAGAGAGCATCAACGCTCCATGGAGATCGAAAAGTAAGAGAGAAGAAAAGAGAGAGAGCGAGAAAGTTCGCTGGGATACAGAGGAAAAGATGAGAGGAGCAGAAACGCGGAGATTCAAAAGAGGAACGAAGAAGGGAGCAAGAGAGATGTAGAGAGAACTGGAGAAAAGGGCAAGAAGAGGTATGGAGAAAGGAGAGAGGCTGCAGAGGTCCCCCGCGGGCCCGCACCGTCGGCGAGAATAAAGGAAAAGCGAGAAAAATGTGTCTAACGTGGCAGTGGCAATTCTTCAGCGGGAGTTGCCGCCTTAACGCCCGTTCGAGAGAGGCGATTGGTTCTCGAGAGGAGCCAGCGGGAAAGATGGCCGCCATTTCCCTCCAACCATCCGGGGAAACCCCCTTCCTCCCTCCCCGTCTGTGCGTGTACCATGTATTGGTGAGAGAGGGCGCGGGGGTGGTAGCCCGTTCGTGAAAAGGGAATTCGCGGCAATCCTACTGCGCGACGTGGGCTTGTGTATGTTCAGCAAAAACCATGGTAGTGCTAGTTTAGGTGGATTCGAGAAGGGGGCACACGAGGGGACTCCACGGGACTCTTATTCTTATTAACTGTTTAATCTTTTCCGGAGATGTACGGGCGCATTACCGTCGGCTTGTTTATTTCGAATCCTCCTTTCCTCTCCTTTACCTTCACACAGACACACACACACACACACACACAAACGTACACGTGGACGCGTCTTTATATTCGTTTTCTTCTTTCCTCTTATAATAATCCTCGCCTTAACTCTTTTCCCTTCGCGAATGTCATCCAACTCACCCTGCGGAGCCATTCCTACTTGTCACCGGAAGACAAAGAAGAACTTGAAACTCGAGATATTCGCGCGATACTTTAGGAAAAAAATGTAATCAAGAGGCTCCTCCAGACTCATGAATCTATACGAATGATTATTCCTCTTAGACTTTCAGTTTCTCAGGAAATGTGAATTAAAACTACTCGCGAATCAGATATTTGTGTCATTGAAAATTCCGCCTTTATCGATGACCGTTTCGAGTTTATATTCGCGCGACTTATAAGGGACTGATTGATCGAGAGTTTCTCCCAACTAATTAATATGCATACTCGCATGGAATTCTTCATTAATAGGTTTAAGAGGAACATTTGGGTGGTCCATTTGCAAGCCTGCTGAAGGGAAGAACCAGCAAGAGCGGGAGAGAAACTGCGAAAGAAAAAGAGGGAGAGAGAGAGAGAAAGGGATCGTTTTCAAAGTAGCGATTCGAAACGGGTGGGGGAGGAGTTAATTCCGTGATCTCGGGAATCCTCTCGGCAGGATAGCACACAGCTCGAGAGTTACACCACTCAATTATTTGATAATGTCGGCGACACGGCGCTGAGGGAATCTCGTTAAAACTTGGAGCGAACTCTCCGCGTAATCTCCCCCGATGTTTATACCGGCCTTCGTAAATCTTATGGCGTACCTTACAGGGGATGGGACACTCTCGCGGTTGTCTCTTCTCATGCTCCCTCTATTGCACTCCAGCCCTCTTCACTCTCGTCTCTACCATATCCGAGTTTCCTGCTGCTACGGAATAGATAAAGCCAAACTTCGCGACAAATATATGTCTCCCGTGTACACCACGATTTCAAAGCTGCGCCTGGCTTTTCTTTTAATTACAATTTACCAAAACGCCATATTCCCTGTGGACTTTATTACCTCATTTTATTTCAAACGCTATCAGGAAGCATGTAGAAATTTTATTATTTTCTCCTTGTGCAACGAATGATCAGGAAACAGCACGTTTACAAAAATTCGCATGTTTAATCACGCGCGTAATAAATTTCAGATACTTCGAGACATTTCGTATTTTTTATTTTTTATTTTTTATTTTTTTTTTAATCCCACTCACGTTCGATTGAGTCAAATTTTAATTAAAGTTATTCAGAAATGGTAACGCAGAACGAGTTTTTTTCGTATTCCCGGAGCCAATTAATTGCGCGTTCTCAATCTGATCACCAGCAGTGGACAAAGAGCTCGGGCTGGTTTAGCAGATCGTCGTAAATCGGACGTGACTATGTGATGAGTTCTGGTCCTTTGAAATCCTAGCAAACCGTTTGTGTCGCCCCGTGCTCGAAGGACGTCGTTAAGATCTTTGTCTGGGGAGCACGCACGCATACGAAGTGCGATGAGAACTTGCCGGATACACTCGCTCCTTTGTTCGTTGGTGTTGTCGTCGATAGATACCGTTTGCCAGGAACATACCGTGTGTATGCTGAGTTCCTGAGCTCACAAGTATGGGGAACTTGTTGACCGGGTACATAATTAATACAAAAGGTAAAGGAAGGCTGAACGTGAGTTACACTGATGAAGACATTGAAGCTAACAGTTCTATGGGTCCGAAACCTAAAAACCTTAACTGTTCGACGATCCCAAAGCGGGTCCGAGAACAGCACTTCACAAAGGGGTTAGGCCGGTGAAGCATTTGATTGTAAAATGAATTAAAATCGTGGGAAAAACAATTATCTGCTGAACTTTGCTCGTGACGTTGACCGTCAATTGTCCAGCCAAGATTTTCATGAAATAATCAAATAATAATAATCACAAATAATCCCTTTACTTGTAGAAATTGCTTTGTGCTCAGCGCTGAAACGTTTGGCCACATGTCAAGGATTCATGACAGTCGGACAAAACTTTATGGCACCCTCGATTAGAAAAAGTCTCGTGGATCAGGCGGACAGAGCGAAAAAAGTCGGTGCACGGTGTTTTTGTATTCAGGAAGGAAAACGTCCAGCTAGATCGTCGCTTTTTCGTAAAGCGTAGGATTAGTTGGTTAGCTTGGTACGTAGAGCAAATATCGAAGGGGGTTGTCTGGAAACCACGACAATGGGGGAAAGATTGGCCATGGTGGAAAAACAAAAAAAAAAACACAAAGACACACGACGAGACTATAATATGAGAACATCTAGATTAAGGTGAAAGGAGAGGGTGCCAGGATATCGTGTGATCCTCCCTTTTTTTCCATCGAGTCCTAACGTACGATCTCGAGGGAAGTTGTGTGCCCAAGAAGCTCGAATCTGCGAAGCCCTCGTCGAGACCAGGCAACTTCTCCCATTTCCATTCTGGCTCAGTGACCATCCAAAGAAAAGAAGGAGGAGGAGGAGGAGCCACGAGACTCTGGGACATGGAAAGATTCTGCAAGTGACGTACGAGAACGAGGACCACCCCTGTGGAGATCGAGTCCGGCTGGTATACGCACAGCCGGTTTCACACAAAAATCATATTTATCACCTCGCCTACCTGCCGCACGACTGCGTGTCCTCTTATCTTCATCTCTTTCTCAAACTCATCGATCTCTCTCTTCCTTGCTCACTCTCACTCCCTTCGTCCTATCTCCTCTCGTTTCGATTTCTCCTTTTCCAACTGTTCTCTCCTCCTCGTACCCTTCGTTTTTCACGTCCCTTACTTTCCCTCTTTCTCGTTCTCTCTCGCTTTTAACCAACAGTCTGAAGAGAGTCGAGGGAATTCGCTTCTTTTAATTTCGTAGCAGCACAGCACGCCTTGGTCGGGGCGAATGATTGCCCTGCCAGGCCGAATTTATATCACGCGTTGGAAACTTGCTCTCGCATGGAACGACAACGACCACGACGACGATATGCCATCCAGCCAAGCTCTTCCTTCCCTCGTGATTAAATGCTCGACCGGATTGGATGTATGAATATGCCAGAATTCTCTATATATATATTTGTACATATGTGTTTGCATGTATAGTTTAATATATAAACGCTCACTGGGGCTCTATTTATTCGAAAGGATTTCTCTTTTGCTCTCGAGGACCCCAACGTGGGAATCCGTCAAATTTATAGCCAGGCTCTTTCCTTTCTTGTACCGTGTTCTTCGAGACATCTTAATTATTGCTTTTTACCTGTCCTCTCTCTGGCGAACGGTTGCTACAAGAATTAATGCCCACCATTATGTTTTACTAATATAACAGATACCTTGACCTTTGCGAGCATACATCTTTTTTCTTCCTTTTTTTCCTCATTATTTATTAATATTCTTGTACAAGGATTCGTACCTTTGAGGACGAACAAATATATTTCAAGCTGCTGGTTGGCGTCACGTACGTGTAAATTATGGCGGAATCGTCAACGCATAAAATGGAGAAACTAAAAATATAAGAAAAACAGTTTCTTCCTGAATTTTACTGAATTTTTGACAAAAAAAAATAGTCAATTTATGATAAAACTATTGAAACTTTTTTCACCACATTTTTACCAGCGATTTCCACTGATGCAATTGATATTTTATGGAATTTCAACTTTTCTACTTCGATCGAATTTTAAATTAAGGAAAAGCATATTGAAATTGGGGCGTGATTCAAATTAAGAAAAAAAAACCAACTCGTAAAAATAAAGTTGGAGCGTGGAATAAAAAAATCAAGGGTGAACCTATTTCCGTTCATCAATTCTCGAAGGGTGAGTATAGAGGGCGTTTTAGCTGCTGGGGAAAAGTGAGAAAGAATGCTCGCGGAGAGGAAAGCGAGCAAGGCACCTCGAAGGAATGCGTATATAGCTCGAGCTGAAATTGCCAAGAGAACGCGTATTAAAATCGCTGGATTTAGTGGAGAGATAAGCAGCACGGTGCCGCTCTTGCGATAGGGGTTGATGGAAGCCGAGGGTTGGGTACGAGTTGAGAAGAAAAAGAGAGACGCGAGGCGAGAGAGGAATTGGAAAACCAGAGGGCAAAGAAAAACTCTCCTTTACTTTCGCCAGCGCCATTTTCGCATTACCATCACCTCCTCCCCCCCCCCCCCCTCTTTCTCTCTTTGTCGTCCTCTCACTGAAGCCATTATCCAAAGCCAAGTTCGACCCTTTCCGGCAGGCCATCCCAGCAGCACGATTCTCCTCACGAATCTACCCTTAACGCCCACATAATTTAAGTTGCCATACACGATCTAATTTTTTTTTCCTCTCACTGCTGTATCTCGGACGCTATTATCAAAACCCTTACATTACTTAATGGGTACTTGGTAAAGAAATCTGTCTCAACTTACCTGCTGATGAAATTCGTGCCAAAATAGTTTTTTGAAAAATCTTTTCCACGTGATTTCAGTTTATTCAATTCATCACTAAATAGTATGGAGTTGTATGAAATAATTATTTCGATCAGTAAAGAAGTTTTGTGAGAATCGTTTATTTTTACAGACCCCGGAGGTAAAAAATCGACACGAGGCCCCTTGGGAGAATGCAATACGTCGTGCTCGGGTGCACGACCAGAAAGAGTCGTGTGTGGTCTCGGTTCTCAATGCAGCGAGCACAAACAAACTATTTACATTCTCTCATTCGTTTGCACGGCCATTTTTTAATCGCAGGAACATTGGCTTGGGTCCGGATGGAAGTTTTTCTTTCTTCTCACGTTTCTACCAGTGTTTACGGAGTCTTGAAAGCTGCGTGAATATATTGTTTTAAAGGATGCATTTCATGCTCTCTCGAATGGGTAATATAATCCATGGAGGTGTTTCCTGCTCCGAGAGATCGCGGCTCGTCCGACTGCACGTTGATCCTTTCCTTATCCTCTCTCCCTCTCTCTCTCTCTCTTTGACTCTCTTCCATGTGCTCCCCCCCCTTTCCATGCTTCTTTCCCGTCCCTCTTGTCGTAGCAGTCTCGCGCACTTTTATGCCATCGTAAAAGCGTCGTAACAATTAATAAGTATCTCGTAAAAGCGATTGCTGTTGACACCTCTTTGAATGACAGGGTCGGGACGAGAAGCCACACGCCACGATTGTCCCGACCTCGCTTTCGTCTGGATACTTTAACTGGTGTGAGTATGGTACGCGCGCGTTGGTGGTCGCGGTCTCGCGATTGCCCGTAAATCAAGTTTACGCCTTGGTCGTTACTTTTAATCGGCCAGTTATGCGTATTGCCGGACGAACGACGCTAGAGCGGTCATTCGACGACCGCGATCTCTCGCTTGTTTTCCTTTGGTATGAATACATCAATAAATATAGTTATAGCATCCATATTAATCGAGTTGACACATGAATCATTGAAAACAACAATATCGATGCAAAATTCAAACGAATTATCTTTATTTTGGGGGAGGCGTGAATTTCCAGCCAATTTTCAAAACGTTTACAAAATTTAATGCACCGAATAGATTTAATCGGAAATAAGGATGTCGTTGTGTATAGCGATAGGCCAACAAATACAATTTCCGTCGCGGCCATTGCACACACAGCAGTGCAGTCGAGAAAGCTAAGAGCACTCGCGAGGACCGGGAAAGAGCGAGAGCACCATCGCGCCACCGCCGTCGTCCGCGGTCGGGATAATATTGCACGGATATAGGGAAACTCATTCTCTATACTGTCATGGTATAGGGGACGTTGTAGAAACCACAGAACTGTGGTCGCCTCGGGTCTCTCTGCGTCGTTGCCTTAATTAAGTTACACGCCGTAGCCTCGTTGTTCGGCTGCGTATTAATGTCACACCGCCAGAGTACGAGCACATTAGTTGGCTTCAATGCTTTCGAGTCCCCTGCTCTAACTTCTGTTACATCGCCCGAAACTTTCATAGACATGAATTTTCTATTACCCTATAATACTCTGGGAAAAAAAAAAAAACATTACAGTTGCATTTTCTTGTTGATGGAGAGAACGTCGCTGTATAAAATTGAAGCACCGAATCTTATTCCGTTTCAGAAACAATCAGACAATCAAAACTCGCAGCGATCAACCGACATCTTGAAAAATAGTCCAAATTTAATAAATACTCTAGAAAGAGACTGCGCTACAGTGTTAGGAAGGAAATGCACGAATGAATGCCTCCCAAATTTTGGGGAGAATCTGAATAAAAAATAAAAGCACAAAGACCCGGTACGTTGAGGTAGTACTGTCGGTTTTTGAATTACCGTTTAGAATTTAATAAAATTTGGTACATTAATAAATTATGATAAGAAAAAGATCCAGTCAAATTTTCAAGAGGCTACAGAGAACCAGAAAAAAGATATTCGCATTTTGAGTTTTATGATAAATTTCAGAATTCTCATCAATTCTCAGGGGTAATTACAGTTTTCATTGAAACATAGAAAGAAATGTATGAAATCGATGTTAAATTCATGAAATTACCAATGCTCAAGAAAAAATAGAATTTCGTTGCATATTCCAACGATCCAAACTTCAACATAGTTGGAAATGAGAATTTGAGAGAAAAAGAAGCACTGAATTAATTATGGAGGGTAAAATATACCGACGCATCGAAGTCGATCGTAAAGCGATCGTGGCTGTGTGTACCGCGAAGTATGCTATGATCATATATATAGCTTTTCGGGGATAAATGGGGTGCGTAGGTCGTCACGAAGAAAAAAGTACGGTTCTGGATGGATCTGGGATCTGTCTCATCGGTATTGCGGATACGAATTGTGTCGGATCCCTGTTGGGTGGCGCTAAGCTTCTGACTCCTTTGGAAGCTGAGACTAGCTCCGGTCCCCGTTGTCGTGCTGTCGCAAACGCTATTGGGAAGGGGTGGATCTTGGAGCTACGAGGGGATTGCTTTCAACATATATGTACATACAGAGAATGCTTGCACGCTGGAGGGCTCTGAGTGGAGAGGCCAGAGCAATAGCCTTTACGACTCGACCATAGTATCGAACGATCTATCCGACCATTAAGATAGTCTCGAAACGATTCGGTAACCTTTGGGTCTCTGTGAAAGCGATACGCTATCGACTCTTCTCTTCTTTCGCGTTGGTTCGCTTCTTTCTGCTACAGCATCAGGCCAATGGGCCGAACCGTCAGGATCTTTGCAGACTTTCGCCAACGGGTTTTCCTTCGTGCTTTTCTCCGCGCATTCCGGCGCCCTTTTCTTGTCCTTCCGTTTGGGAGTGACAAAAGTCAGATAAAGGGCAAAGCCAAGCTGTGTGTTCATGCGAGGGCAGGCGAATCGATGCAAAGAAATCAAGTTCTCTTTTTTCTCTCGTCTCTGTAGACTGGCTTCCGCACCTTGAAGCTGATGCATGAAAAGAAAATCTCATAAGCCAATACGGTGGCAGTCCAAACTCTATTACCAGGCACCATCCGCTTCTTATCTGTTTTTTTTTTTCACCCGGAAGCTTCTGAATGAATTTGTTCCCTTCGAAATCTCAAGGGCTGCCCCTTGGGTCGAATAACTCTCACGCATGATAACTCCACAGCTTTGGATAAAAAATGCAAAAGCTCGAGAGTTCACTTATTATTATTGGAATAAATTTATTTACAAGTGGAAAAATGCACGTTCATGGGATTCACCATTGCTCCAGAGATCAACGAGGTAGAAAATCACGATCGTACCAATCTGCCCATGGGGTTATCAAATATTTATCAAATTCACGAGTCGAGGACGATTTTTTTAATCAGATTTTTTCCATGCTTCACTGTGAAAATTCATCGGGCGACTATATAAACATTTCAAATCAAGTTTACCGTGGCTAAAATTTTCCCAACTTTTCACAGACGTTTTCACATGATGGCAAACCTCTTTAGTTACGGGACGATTATTAGGTTCAATCGGCGTGAGTGCTAATAACGCGATGGCAACGTAATGGAAGCGATCTGACTCGGAGCAGAGTCCGCGAAAATTCAACCGCTGTCCATATCCATTACGATCTATCCTCGAGAAAAAAGCTGGTGCGTCCACCTCTTTTCAATGGTACATAGCGACAGTAAATAGTGGAAAAGAAAATGGCGATGGGCGGGAACAAAAAAAAGAAGAAGAAAAACGCGATTTGATCGAGAACACTGTATGCTGCGGTTCGCATTTTTGTCGTGACTGTTATCTCGTGCTTTCATAGTGGCAAGCCAGAGCATAGAACGGAAATAAATGTATGAAATATAAAATGCAATAAGGATTCTTGGCAAACGTGCGCAGTGATGGCATCAGAGCATCGCGTGTATGTGGGCGTTACAGCATCGCGAAGAAGCAGCAAAGTTTTCAATGCCATGCTAACGTTTTCTTATGCACTGAAAAAATTGAATTTGAAAAATTATTATGAACGTCATAGTCACGGAGGAACGCACTGCAGGTTATTATTCATGTTTCCAAAATCCATTCCAGTCTCTACAAATTTTCAGCGACCTGAATTTTAAGCCATAAGCAGAAACAAATATTTTTCCTTGCAAAATCGATTCTATGGAGTGCTTCAGGACCTTGTATGGGGACGGTCAAATATAAATTCTTGTTTTCAGTTTTTCTTGCATAGAAAATGGTTTGCGAGCCCAAGTTCATTAGAAAATATTGTTGCAATTTGACTAAAAAACAACATACTCTAAATTCTAGATTGTCCGAGGTAATCTGTATTTGTTGTGTAATAAACAAAATTTCGAAAAAAAATTTACGACCGATTTTTTTGAAAAACTAAATAAAGCTTCTTCGATGTTGCATAAAAGTGTATGCAAAGTTTTAAGAGGCTTCACCATTTAGAAATCGAAATATTTAATGTTGAAAATTGCAACTTTTAACACACCCTCTTATGAGAAACTACTGAAAATTGTGATTCTCTTTGTGTAGTGAAAATTTAAAGGAATTCTATCGATAGAAAATTTTGCATACAACGCGTCCTTAAACCTGGCAATTAAATCTGTTTACGACCCACAGTTTACCATAAAATTAATTACGTACCCAGCAAATGACGAGTGGAGAAAGAGACTCGGTCCAGCTGATACCGCGAGCATTTTTTTCCCTTCCTCCGTTGATTCATCCCTGAAAGAAATATTCTCTCTTTCTACCCTGCTGTAATATTCTCACTGTCTGCTTGATCGGTCTTTCGGTATATGCTCATGTACGAATGATAAGAATCTTCGTGGTAGTTTTATATGCGAAACGTTAGCTTTCTCGCATATATAGCTTTTGCGTTATAATGGTGTGTCGGTGGCGGTTGATATTCTGGTATGGCGAACGTTCCAAAATTTGCCTACATTTTCTACCGAACGTAGCCGTTCTCTTTATGCACGTAGAAAGTTAGTGTGGAACGTAAGAGGATGGTGTGCAACTGCAGTGAAAATATACACTTATATCCTCGCAGCACTAACGTTTCGGAAGAAGCAGAAGGAAAACGCGAGAGATAGAAAGAGAAAGGGAGCAAAGAGAAAAAAAAAAGTGAGCTTGCGCGGAAGGAGCCTCGCATTTGACGGGGTGGTTTTCCAGAGCGGTTGAGGGGTTTCGAAGCAAGAACGGAGGTTGGAGATCCCGGGGGCTGGGAACGGAATGGAATGGAGTCGAGACGAGCGACGTAGAGTGCCGTAGGGCTTGCTGGTGTGTGCTCTGGTATAAGACCGAGAGAGGAGGACGAGGATAGCGCCGGAGGAAAGCAGAGAGAGGTGCGGGGACCCGGAGATTGATAACGCAATTCCAAGACTGCCATTACCCCCGACCAACGACGTCGGAGGCCGCGCTTTCGTTCCTCCTCGCGGCTCCCACGCGCTTCACTACGACGGGACCAGGAGCTCTAGCTCTTTCGCCTCAGCTTTCCTATCTTTCTCCGCGCGCCTTCTCGTTTTCTTCTTATTTCTAGAGTCCTTTCCGTCGTTTCTCCCCGCTTACGTTTTCCCACTCGCTTCTGGCCTTTTTCTCCTCGCTTTTCCTCATCCCCCTCGCCCACCCATAGAGTCGACTCTCCGATCCTCTTACTCCCATTTCTTTTCTTTATTCCTCCTCCCTCTTCCCAACTTCTTCCACTTGTTCTTCCTTTTTTTACTCCCGCTATCGCTTCGAGAACGCTCTCCTCCTGCTTCTACGAGCAAACGCCCGACCCTGGATCCTCGAGTTTTAGAAACGTTAACTCCACAAATGCCCCGGGACAATTCCTCTCCTACACCCGCGAGGCTTTCTGCAGACGAGGTGGAAAAACGAAGAGAAAAAACCAACTCGACACGGAAAACATTGCGCCGGTGACCCGAGTTCAGACTTTTCGATGTTTAGGACTGCCCGTTTAAAGTTTTTACCTGTAATTAAGAGACCATTTGCTTTTATGACTCCAGGCACAGCCACTTTCTTATGGATATTCATTTTTAAGGACTGCTCCGCCAAGGAAACGAATTTCGCGCTGGAATTCGTTGGTTTTTCAGCTTCAAATACGATTTTGCTTGATTGACTGTTCAAAATCAATAACAGCCTCGTAAGGACCTCGTATATTTCATCATTTCGAAAAACACTAAAGTGTCACGGTGAAAAAAACATTTTCTAATTTATTTAAACAATTATAAAACGCGACCCTCCTTCCAGACACTCAGCCAAGTTTCCTTTTGTTTAAATAATTTTAAAAAAAACATCGAGCAACCTACTGAATAACCGAGTTCATGATATGACTGCCTCAAAGTAAATATTGCAAAGACATGAAGCTCCGGAGGGTTCATTCTCGATGTGTCGTCGAGTTGGCTTTTTCGGAGCATTATTCACAAGAAAAGGGGATGGTGCGCGCTTTGGACAGCTCTATGGAACGAAAAGAAGCAATCGTTCGCGAAGGAGTGGAGCCGCCGAGGGGGGATGGAGGAATAACGAGGAGCAGGGAAAAGCGAAGCGTAACGCGATAGTCGGTGGCCTCTTTTTCCGTTTTCCCAGGGAAGACCCCCAGGGCCAAGCAGTATTTCCTCTTGGTCGTTCTCTTATTCTTATAGCTCGTTGCCTCGCGGCACACAGTTCGCTATAGAAGAGGCCAAGAGCGCTTCGCGTTTTCGCTTCACTTCTCAAATCCCCCGCGGCAAACTTTTCCGTGAACTCACTCTTGCTCTTTCCCAAGGCAGCAGACCTATTCCTCCTTTTTTCTCATTTTTTCCATCTCCTTTTTTCTCTGCCTCTCTGCCAGGGCTTTTGCGGCGTCATGGACCGGAGTCCCGAGCTTTCGAGCAAAAATACGATTATAACGATAATTGTATGTGCGGAGTGCAGCGCCCGAGTATAAATCTTGTTTATTCTCTTCGAGAAAGAAAAACTATAATGCGAGGCTTGTACGTATAGGAGAAAAAAAAAATTACGAGAAAGACGGAGAGGATTGGAAAAGAGCGAGACAATGTCGTTCCTAGTCCCAGAATCGCGCGTTCCTTTAAATTACCTTTTTTTTTTATAATACCACGAACTATACGAAAATCGTAAAAATACTCAGTTATTGAACTCGGTGCAAGTTTTCAGTCGCAAATTTCATCGAGTCTATCGTTGCGCCAGTCTCGTACAAACATCGCAGCAAAATTGCTGTTGGTATATACTTTCGTGTATTCTTCTCGCCGTTGCCATCTTCCCTCTCGCCGATCTCGTCTTTTCCCTTTATTGCAACGACAATTGATGAACCTGCAGGATCCCCTGGTTGTTGAGCGCCAGCCGCGAAACTCGCGGTCTATACCGACGACATACACAGCTATAGCGTGCTTAGCCAGCCACAGCTCTACCACGTCGTTCAGCCTCAAAACGCGTTGCGTATTTCACGCTCTTCGCTGTGAAACAGTTTACGCTTCGGTATACGTTCGAGACCGTAGTAGTATCGCAGTTTCGTTTCGCCGATTGCCTCGTTTAATAGTCACCCAAGTGTCGAGCTGTTTTGGCAAGTCCAACCTAACCAGCAACGGTATCGGGACGAGCGAGTTGCTTCGTACATTGCGAGAGAATGAAAATTACTTGCTTTCTTTTTAATCGCGTGGATAGCGCGTAAATTCGAAACGGGATTGCTCATTTAACGTATTGCTATCACGAAATGACTTTATTTAGGGTTCTGTCAAAATTTCGTATAAACGTTCTTGGCACCAAAACTAACAGTTTTCTCCTGTAAAGAAAAATTTTCTGACGTTTAGAATTTGAGATATTTCATTTCTAATTTTTTATTTTTCCCATCTAAACGCGTGTAAATTGAAGTCGCACGTTCCCCTAATAAAAAGTTCTAGAGTCATGATATTTTTTCGATATAGTTATTGTTACCATTTTATTCGTTCTGTGATTGGTCGGTCCTGTTATACACCGTGTTTTGACTCCCGCTGTTAGTCCCCGAGCCACAGCTTCGGGGTTGAAATTTATATTTTTTTTTTTTTTCAAAAATCGTGGATCAAAATTTATCCCGGAACGCGATCGACTAGAACTCTTCACGAGAGCACGCAGGGAGACTTTCTCCATCACTGGGAATTGCCAGATCCACGAAAACTCGTCATAGAGCCACAGCTTCGGGATTTGAATTTATATATATTTTTTTTTCAAAAATCGTGGATCAAAATTTATCGGGGAACGCGATTGACTAGAACTCTTCACGAGAGCATGCAGGGGGACTTTCTCCATCACTGGAAATTGCCAGATCCACGAAAACTCGTCATAGAGCCACAGCTTCGGGGTTGAAATTTATATTTTTTTTTTTTCAAAAATCGTGGATCAAAATTTATCGGGGAACGCGATTGACTAGAACTCTTCACGAGAGCACGCAGGGGGATTTTCTGCATCACTGGGAATTGCCGGATCTACGAAAACTCGTCATAGAGCCACAGCTTCGGGGTTGAAATTTATATTTTTTTTTTTTTTCAAAAATCGTGGATCAAAATTTATCGGGGAACGCGATTGACTAGAACTCTTCACGAGAGCACGCAGGGTGACTTTCTCCATCACTGGGAATTGCCAGATCTACGAAAACTCGTCATAGAGCCACAGCTTCGGGATTTAAATTGATATATATTTTTTTTTGAAAAATCGTGGATCGAAATTTATCCCGGAACGCGATCGATTAGAACTCTTCACGAGGGTGCGCAGGGAGACTTTCTCCATCACTGGGAATGGCCAGATCCACGAAAACTCGTCATAGAGCCACAGCTTCGGGATTTATATTTATATATATTTTTTTTTGAAAAATCGTCGATCAAAATTTATCCCGGAACGCGATCGACTAGAACTCTTCACGAGAGCACGCAGGGGGACTTTCTCCATCACTGGGAATTGCCAGATCTACGAAAACTCGTCATAGAGCCACAGCTTCGGGGTTGAAATTTATATTTTTTTTTTTTTCAAAAATCGTGGATCAAAATTTATCCCGGAACGCGATCGACTAGAACTCTTCACGAGAGCACGCAGGGAGACTTTCTCCATCACTGGGAATTGCCAGATCCACGAAAACTCGTCATAGAGCCACAGCTTCGGGATTTGAATTTATATATATTTTTTTTTCAAAAATCGTGGATCAAAATTTATCGGGGAACGCGATTGACTAGAACTCTTCACGAGAGCACGCAGGGGGACTTTCTCCATCACTGGGAATTGCCAGATCTACGAAAACTCGTCATAGAGCCACAGCTTCGGGGTTGAAATTTATATTTTTTTTTTTTCAAAAATCGTGGATCAAAATTTATCCCGGAACGCGATCGACTAGAACTCTTCACGAGAGCACGCAGGGAGACTTTCTCCATCACTGGGAATTGCCAGATCCACGAAAACTCGTCATAGAGCCACAGCTTCGGGATTTGAATTTATATATATTTTTTTTTCAAAAATCGTGGATCAAAATTTATCGGGGAACGCGATTGACTAGAACTCTTCACGAGAGCACGCAGGGGGACTTTCTCCATCACTGGGAATTGCCAGATCTACGAAAACTCGTCATAGAGCCACAGCTTCGGGGTTGAAATTTATATTTTTTTTTTTTCAAAAATCGTGGATCAAAATTTATCCCGGAACGCGATTGACTAGAACTCTTCACGAGAGCACGCAGGGGGACTTTCTCCATCACTGGGAATTGCCAGATCCACGAAAACTCGTCATAGAGCCACAGCTTCGGGATTTATATTTATATATATTTTTTTTTGAAAAATCGTCGATCAAAATTTATCCCGGAACGCGATTGACTAGAACTCTTCACGAGAGCATGCAGGGGGACTTTCTCCATCACTGGGAATTGCCAGATCTACGAAAACTCGTCATAGAGCCACAGCTTCGGGATTTAAATTGATATATATTTTTTTTTTCAAAAATCGTGGATCAAAATTTATCCCGGAACGCGATCGACTAGAACTCTTCACGAGCGTGCGCAGGAAGACTTTCTCCATCACTGGGAATTGCCAGATCCATGAAAACTCGTCATAGAGCCACAGCTTCGGGATTTATATTTATATATATTTTTTTTTGAAAAATCGTCGATCAAAATTTATCCCGGAACGCGATTGACTAGAACTCTTCACGAGAGCACGCAGGGGGACTTTCTCCATCACTGGGAATTGCCAGATCTACGAAAACTCGTCATAGAGCCACAGCTTCGGGGTTGAAATTTATATTTTTTTTTTTTTTCAAAAATCGTGGATCAAAATTTATCCCGGAACGCGATCGACTAGAACTCTTCACGAGCGTGCGCAGGGAGACTTTCTCCATCACTGGGAATTGCCAGATCCACGAAAACTCGTCATAGAGCCACAGCTTCGGGATTTAAATTTATACATATTTTTTTTTTTGAAAAATCGTCGATCAAAATTTATCCCGGAACGCGATTGACTAGAACTCTTCACGACAGCAGGCAGGGGGACTTTCTCCATCACTGGGAATTGCCAGATCTACGAAAACTCGTCGTAGCGCCACAGCTTCGGGGTTGAAATTTATATTTTTTTTTTTTTTTCAAAAATCGTGGATCAAAATTTATCTCGGAACGCGATTGACTAGAACTCTTCACGAGAGCACGCAGGGGGATTTTCTGCATCACTGGGAATTGCCGGATCTACGAAAACTCGTCATAGAGCCACAGCTTCGGGATTGAAATTTATATATTTTTTTTTTTCAAAAATCGTGCATCAAAATTTATCCCGGAACGCGATCGACTAGAACTCTTCACGAGCGTGCGCAGGGAGACTTTCTCCATCACTGGGAATTGCCAGATCCACGAAAACTCGTCATAGAGCCACAGCTTCGGGATTTAAATTTATACATATTTTTTTTTTTGAAAAATCGTCGATCAAAATTTATCCCGGAACGCGATTGACTAGAACTCTTCACGACAGCAGACAGGGGGACTTTCTCCATCACTGGGAATTGCCAGATCTACGAAAACTCGTCGTAGCGCCACAGCTTCGGGGTTGAAATTTATATTTTTTTTTTTTTTCAAAAATCGTGGATCAAAATTTATCCCGGAACGCGATTGACTAGAACTCTTCACGAGAGCACGCAGGGGGATTTTCTGCATCACTGGGAATTGCCGGATCTACGAAAACTCGTCATAGAGCCACAGCTTCGGGGTTGAAATTTATATATTTTTTTTTTCAAAAATCGTGGATCAAAATTTATCCCGGAACGCGATCAACTAGAACTCTTCACGAGAGCACGCAGGGGGACTTTCTCCATCACTGGGAATTGCCAGATCTACGAAAACTCGTTATAGAGCCACAGCTTCGGGGTTGAAATTTATATATTTTTTTTTTTCAAAAATCGTGGATCAAAATTTATCCCGGAACGCGATCGACTAGAACTCTTCACGAGGGTGCGCAGGGAGACTTTCTCCATCACTGGGAATTGCCAGATCCACGAAAACGTGTCATGCGGCTCCGGCATCACGGAGTCGAAATTTTTTATTTATTTTTTTCCGAAAGTGATAGGTAAAAATTTTTCCAGAAACTTATGTTCATAGTGATTCGCAGTGGACGCATTTTTGAGACGCTTAAGACTGATGTACAAAAAACTATAAAAGAACGAAAAAATTCTGTAGCAGCGCTAATTTTCTCAAAATTTGAAACGACATGATTTTTGCTAAAAAGAGATAGCTGCAAATTCTTCTCGAACTGCTTTAAAATTGATTGGCTTCAAGACACTGTCGCATATTTCGATAAGTTGTTATACATAAAACGAGCGCTGCAGCGCTACCAGAAAACCGCTCGCGCGCCTCAGCTCGCGTGATGCACCCCAGTTCGTTAAAAAGTTGCAAGGAAAAAACAAAAGAAACGCGACTTCAATTTACACGCGTGTAGAAGAAAAAAATAAAAAATTGGAAATTAAATATCTCAAAGTCTCAACGTCAGAATATTTTTCTTCACAGGAGAAAACTGTTAGTTTTGGTGCCAAGTACGTTTATACAAAATTTAAAGAGAGCCCAAAATGAAGTCGTTTTGTAATAGTCATACCTTAATGTATAATTGTGTAAATAGCATCGGAATACACAATCCTCGTCAGAACTTTGAGTTTTTGTTCCACCATGAGCCTCGGTGGAGTTACCAAGTTCTTTCAAATCTTTCTCTCTCTCTCTCTCTCTCTCTCTCTCTCTCTCTCTCTCTCTCTCTCTCTCTCTTCTGTCTCTCTCGTTTCTGCGCATTTCTAGAAAGAGCCGTCGCTCTCTCGATCTCAGTTATTGTCACTGAGCATCCAGAGGATTCACTGAGCTCATTCGAAGAATATTTTCCATACACACACACACACACGCAACTACTCAGACTTACACATATTTATATATAAATGTATAGCGAGAGATAGAAGAGCACTTGCGCTCGGGCGACAACGACGCTCTTTTATCGCCCTCATGAATATAGCGAATGCCCTGGGCGAATGCTGAGCGTTCCCGAACTTTTCTTATACTATACCGAAGATTTGTTGTTCCTGCGAATGCTTTTCAACACACTGTCGTAAGAACGGATAGAGAGAATTGGACGTGGGACGAGCTCAAGGAATATAGACACACGTTACAAGTTTAACGCCCGAGTAGTCCCCGCGGAAATGGTTGAACGAGAGCGCAATGGCGGCATCAAGTTGAGTAGAGATAGGAAAGTGTTAATCCACGCTCGCATTTTCAGCCTTACACCAAGTTTTGCTGGACCGAGCGCGCGACTGCGAGAGAAAGTCTCTCGCGCTTTTTTTCTCTCTTTTTGTTCCTCATCCCTCCCCCTCCTCACATACTCCTCGGCATAGAAAGTTGCAGCAGCTCACACTCTTATGCCGCTAGGAATTTCCATCCAATAAATTCAGAGCTTTGTATAAGCTTTCCACGCTCGAGTTTAAATCCCTGCCGTCGGCAACGACGACGTCTCTGTCACCTCCTCCTCTATCTCCTCACTTTCGCTTTCTCTCTCCCTCTCTCTCTCAACGCGGTTTTCTTTCAACTCCGTCGCCTACCTATTTCTTTAGAATGTACGTGTTTACCCACGCAATGCGCAAGTACCTATTTTTCGCTAAAGGAAACGCGCAAATAGCCGCTTTATATTCGGAACTAAAGCGATGAAAATCCCATTTTTTTTTTTTTATAATCCATCGCGCAGTAAATCTCTTTGATATTACGAAACGTTTCGCCTTCGTGAGCAATCATCGTCATTCACAGCACAATTTCAAAATTGCAATCATTACGAACGATTGCCAAAAGATTATCGATCAAATTGGAAGATTTTCGTTAACTGCGACATCAGCATGAAAAAAAAAAAAAAAAAAAAAAATATCATGAAGGAAAAAATTCACAACGAAATAACTGTCACGTTATTTTCATTAGCATAACTTTAAGAACTTTGAGACAAGTTTTCCTACCTCATCGAGCGAAGGGTCTTTTGAGGGCAAACTACCACTCGAACGACGCATTACAAGAACACTTACTTTCCCCTTATTCCGTATCGTACCGCAACTGAAATTTTCTTCTTGCCTCAAGGCAAGAGATCGAGCATTTTTCCTCAAGATTCCTGGTTGCAAAAAAAAAAACTTATTTGCCAGAAAAAATGTTGCTGGAACCAGGAAGATGGAAAATCCCAGTGGAGAGTGAATTTTTGAGAAAGTTATTTTATGGGAACGGAAATCCTAGCGAGTCTATTTCGTTTTATCAGAATCATCATCTCTGTCAAATATTCTTTGGAAACGGAGCTCTCCAGCTTTCATCTCCAGTGAAAATGTATTTTATTATTCCTCAATTCGTTGATCTAGGTTGGAGGTAAAGCTGCTGCTGGTTTTTCTGAATTTTTCAGTTTCGCTGAACTTTGTGAGGCTGCTACTCAATTTGGCGATACGAGCACGAGTTCGCGAGGCGAATCGAGATCTCGCTCTCATTCTCGCCGGACTGGTAAAAACGAGCGGAGGGAATAAATGGGGGAACGGGTAAAGGGCTTCGGACATGGAAAGACAGCAAAAACATAGGGAAAAAATCGAAGCTCGAGAGAAAACGAAAATGAGGGAGATAGAGACGGAGATGAAAAAACGGTGAATGCGAGTTTCGAGGGCGAATTCCCATGCGGCTGTAAGATATTGGTTTTCATCCAAGCTCGTTCAGGGCCTCGTAACGTTTGATAAAAATGCGTGTTACGCGCGTTTCGGTGAGAGCGGGTGCAAGGAGAAACCTCTTTCGTACTGGGCTTGAAAGGGCGCCCGGGGACTCGTACGTGAGAAGATCACGAGAATTTTCCCTCTGCTGTCCCTCTTCCCCAGGTATATTCCTTTCGAGAGCTTTCGTTGTAGCGAGACGTACGCGAGCTTTGTGGATGGTTGCTCGTTACAAAGAAATATCTATGCATATATAAAAATCATCCACTATTTAAACATGACAAGTTTCATTCTACGTGGACGTTTCACCAAAGAATTACACTCGAAAAAAAAAAAAACAAAAGACGATGATAATTTATTCACAGCAAAAATGAAGAATTTCATGTTTTCGTTGACATGTAAATCAATTTTTTTGTGCTTACATTCTTCACACTCAGAGTCGAGCGTTTTATCATTAAAATGCGTATAAACGGCACGTGAAAATGTGTACAACGATGACCATGGCACTTTCTCACTGCTGGACGTGAACAAACGTCCTCTGTGACAAAATTCAACAGCGCTATACAAACTACTACCTCGAGTACGATAAACATCCACCACAGAATTTATGCTCACTCGGCGTCCCGTCGGCTACGATCCATAAACGAAATATCAACGGGCTCACTTCTATTCCACCGATTTGCATCACCATATTAACGTGCGTATACAGTTTCAACAAATAATCGCTATAAATATCGTTCAGGACCAAAAATATGCTGATAGTGAATTTACTTCGATGTGATTCCAGCAAAAAATAATAACGAAATTTACCTCTCGTTTTGTCACTATCCAATTTTCTGTTCTGTATTAATATTTTTTCGAAAGTCACGCAAAAATCGATAAAAATCGATATAATCCCGATGACCAACAACATAAAGTTTCTCGCTATTCAAAAAAATGGAATTTTTGTAAAAAATCATTTAAAATCGCAGAAAACAGATTCGCGATGATGATTCCGAAGTAACGCTGAACCGAAAAGATCAGCGTATGGCCAACGATTGACGAAAAAGTCTGATAAAATGTGTGTTGGTATTTTTTGATAAAATTTTGTTCCCTCCTGGCTGAAAATATTCGGAAGCATTCAGCTCGGAATGAAAGTATTTTATATAAATAATAACCGACGATACGAGGAACATAAAGTTGAGTAAAGTTGCAAGAGCGTACCGTGAATCTTAGAAAAACTTGCCTCGGTACTGTGTGTGTGTGTGTGTGTGTGTAAAGTGTACACAGGGCTATCCCGAAATGGCTGGAGAGATCTTGGCGGAATTGCAGTAACGGGGTAACAAATGGTGGTCATGATAGCCAGGCTAGAGTTGGGTTGGGGAGAAGGTTGTCGGGAGGGAGACGAAAGGGGATTACGGAGTATAACCTCGTGCATGGGTACACCAAGCGAGCAGAGTATAGCAATGAAAGCCGCTGCTGGCGAGCGATGCTGGCTCTCTGCTTCCGGCGCCGGGGGTTGGTGCGCCAAGTATACGGTCCGATAAACACCGCGTTACTCCTCTGGAACAGGGCGTTTCTATGTGGCTTGGAGAATAGCCGTGGAGAAGCGATGTAGAGCTGGCTAAGCCTCGTCAACTATCGTGAGAGTCACCCCATCGAGTATATGTAGCAAGGGTCAATCCGAATTAGAGAATAGTCTGCGAATGCCGATTAGACTTGATGTGTGTATGAGAAAATGGTCAGATTCCTGTGTGATTTTGAATTTGTACTGATTCGGGGGACGACTGAGGGACAAGATGGTATGGCCAGTGGGTTGGCGTATGGTTAATAAAATATAAATCTCCGCATATACCGAAAACAGCCAAAGGGATCCTTATAAATTCAGAGCACCCTTGTGAGGAATTTTTATCGACAGAAATCTCAACGACCCTTAACGAACTACTTTGGCAGTGGAGTAACCAAAGTTTAAATTCTTTAGACATTTCCTTTCGAAGTTCACGCTGGTGGAGAGTAAGTAATAATTTCGAATTATTAACCGGTTGTTATGTGAATTATTACATTGTCCAAATATGTGACTCAATTAGATGGAACATTGTGGAATTCCCGGTTGGCAGAATGCACAATAATGGCCGTGAATGCAATCGGTAATAGGCAGCTCTATGCACTGCAGTAACGTCACAACAGATCATACTGAGGGAACGTTGCTCGGCATCAAAGGGCTGTTTCGCTCCCGTTGATGGCCCTTGATATCGGGAACATTGTATATTTTCGCAATAGGATTGTAGAATGGTGTAGTATGGTGCAGAGAACGCGTGGCCCGCCCGCGGCTCTCGCAGGTATACTCACATATACAAACACACATAGATAGATCCCTCATAAGGGAGATATCGCTTACGAATCAAATGACCCATTTGGTTTTAGTACCCTGCCATTATGGTTCGCGTCGGTGTGAGCCCGCTAGCCGGTTTTGCCTGTGGTGACTCTTCTGTCCTCTGTATAGTCCTTCAACTCTGTCCCTGCTCCAAACCTCTCTCTCTCTCTCTCTCGTTCTCTCTTTCTACTGGTTAACGTCACACCACGGGTATCGAGGGAGAATCCTCGACAACTGGCAACTCGCGTGACAATATTATCTAGTTCTGTGAAAATACACAGATTCTCGAAGTAGGGGACCGCGAAGCTGGGAAGTAGTCTTGAGTAAGATCTCGAATGATCTCGTTCGCTAGTTATGATGCTGTCCCTCGATCCCTCAATGGTTTTGACCCTTTATTTGTAACTCACAGCAATTTCTCTACTCTTTACGATTCTTCAAAGAGTTTTTTAACTCGGCGAAGTGTCCGGGTGACCGAAAGACATTTTCGATGTCGGTCAACAGTTACAAGACACAGTTGACCCACGCTGAAAACAAAATTTTGTTTAAAAAGATGGATATTTTGTTCGATACGTTCGACTAAACGTTTCTTTGCATAATCCCAAAAATTGTGTCATTCCGGCAACAAATATTATAGAAAGTTTCTTCGGAAGCAAATTTTAGCAAAAAATATTTAGTTTACCGTATTCAACAAAATATCGACGATTTTTAATAAAATTTCATTCCCACTGCAAGAATCCCTCTTGACGACTATCTTGACCGTGCTGGTCACAGCCGCGCATTTGGGTTGTAACCCGTTTGTGCATGTAACGGCATCTGGAACCCCGGGTACACACCGGATAGTCAATGCCGGAGACACTAGCAGTTCTTAACGGTAAGTCTCGGGTGAGATTAGTGGAGGTGAAACACGTGTTCGATCGTCGTAGATCATACGAATGAAAAATAAGCTCTTAGCCCTTTGCTCGTGTATCCGCATCTTGCTCCACTCTCGATCGAGTAGGTAAGACGTCGTTAGACGCATCCGGTGTGCTCTAACCAACCCCTGAACGCTATCGCGTTCTACTACGGAGGATCATAGCATCAGCGCAATTCGGATTGCCAAGCTGGGGGTCTCTCTGACTTTGCTGAACCTGCGCGCTTATCCTCGCACCAAAAGTTCACGAGACATACGTCGAAGAGAAGAGAAACGAAAGGGAGGAGGAAGAGAGGGCCGGAAGCAGCTTATATAAAGTTTAAATCATATCCACGAAGCAAACCCACGGAGCTCCCGCTCTCGGGCTTGTGGGAACGGATATTAAAATGCGTTACGATCGGTGTGCGCGGCTCTGCTTCACGTTCCTTCTTGCATATGGCCTCCACCACAGCCAAGACCGACTGGCAACGGACCAAATTGGAAAGCGCGCAGTTGCGAACTTTCCCGTGTGCTTTCTGTACTCACCCGCATCCTCCTTCATGCGCATATCTCGATGTGTGTATAACGTTGAGACTCTCGAACGCTAATGTTCGGGTGCTCTTCCTCCGCGCACACTTGGCTCGTTTGAGAAATCCCTTTGGGCACATCTCCGCTGCTCAAGCACCAAAGGCACGTTCCATGAGCCCGAGCCTCGAGAATAATGCTTGCAGTGTACACCCGCGCATGCAGCAGCCCACAGAATTCGTTTCGGATGCACGACTTGCCGATTTTACTCGCTTGCCAAGAATGTATAATTAGTTAGAGAACCGTGTTGTGCGCTATTTCGAATTATTATTTCCACGCGCTGGGAGATTCGATCTTATACCCAAGGACGACACAGTTCCACATATTATTTCATTCGAAAATGGAATCAACTTGTTCGATAAAGTAAAATTAGGTTATTCATGATCATGCACAATCATCATCCAGCTTGAAAGCAATTTTAATCAAACTCGAATGTTATCGATCGAGGACGGAATTCATACGACGAAGCAATTCTTATCATGCAAGATTCCTTCTTCTCTTTCTTTTCCATATATAATTTTGTGCCAGGAAGTCGAGGAGCAGAAAAGCAGGACAGAGACAAAAAAAAAAAAGATTCTAACCGAAGAGATAGAAAGCGGGCGCGGTGAACATTGGTCTGATGGAATTTTAGCTGGAGAGTCGAAAAAGAAAAAGAGAGAGAGGGCGCGCGTGAGAGCACAGCGCCCAACTGGCACCGGCCCAAATTGAAAAACACATTCGCGATGTTTTCTTTGCGCGAGGGTGGAATACTCTGGCCGAGAGGGTAAGGTAGATAGCGAAGGAAAAAAGAGGAGCAACTCTGGAAAGCTCAGTCGTTCGCTCGCCAACCGAAAGATATAATGGATCGGAGAGGAAAAGCTCTTGCTCTTGGTTTTGCTATATACTTGCTGGTCCTGCTGTCGGAGGGTTGCAAGTTAGGGGCTTCAGCGGAACCTCTCTTCTTCATGGGGGAAGGGTGGGTTGGATTTATAATGAAAGCCGTAGAGTTGGACTCGGATTTGTGAGGGTAGTGCAACCCTCCCGGTTCGCCCCAAACCTCGCTAGAGAGTATGAGATCGAAAGAGCTGCTGGAGAGTCGGGTGAGCAACGAGAGTACATTGGTGAAGTACGAGATAGCAAACTTCTCTGTTCATTTATCTCTTTCTCCCTCTTTCATCTTTTCCTCGTGCTTCGCTCTCTATACCGTTTACTCGCTCGGTCTTTGTCCCTTCACTCGACAAGGAATCCAATCGCCACGTGATCTGTATAATAGTCGCGCTAAACCTTCTCTTCATCCTCGCAAAGAGCTTCAACCCCCATCGCAATCCCACGGGTGAAATTGCAAATAACAAACGTTTGCCTATCACACAGGCTCGTTCACGAGCGGCTGTGAAGCTTCTGCTTTCAGCAAACGAGCGCTGCTGGCAATACGTACGGGTTGGTACAGAGGGCCCGGATAATCCGCCCTGGGATCACAGAGGCCCGAACAAAGATAATGAGAGATGAGAGTATAGAAAGTCCGCACGCATCGCAACGACACTTCGTGGGTAACGATTTATATTTCTCGTTGTCTCGAGTGCACCTGAACCATTTTTTAGTTCAGCAGATAAATGGACAATAGAGCACTTAATTAAGTGAACCTTACTACAGCGGATATAACGCGCATACATCCGTGCAGGATAAGTACTGCTGAGACGGTAAGAAGGGGAGAAGGTATCGTCGTTAAAAACCGGGCTCGTTCTAATTAAATTGACGATCCCCGGACAATGATCGCAGGACACGCAGGTGAAATCGTACGTGGTGCTCGTTCAAATATGATGGACTCTCGACCATGTACACGTCGCGGAAGAGGTTGGAGACTTGATTACACGTTGATGCGGTGTGTGGATCCTCTGTTGGCGCGAAAGAGGAGGCGGGCAATTTGCGAAAATTGCGCTTCGCTCAATTACACTCGACTCGTCTTGGACGCAACGTTTCGCACATGTTTTTAATTATTTATACGAGGTGCAATAATTGTATGCTCTACTAGGCTGTAAAAATCTAATCTGTACGCAAATAATTCATGTGGGTGGATCTTGAGCATTTTAAATATATTAAGATTTCAAAGCCCCACCTTTTCTCTGGGATTACGAAGAAAGATTTCTTCGGGTTTTGCAAGATCCAACACTCGTTTGGGCATAAGTAGTACATAGACGATGGTGACGAGGTCGTTGATGAGAAAGCGGAGAGGTACAGACTCGGGACCGAGCTGGGTTGCTCTCGTGCTTGAAAGGTACTCCGGCAGTCCCTCAGTGGCTCGTTAAGGCATTTGCATTTCATTTCGTCCCCGCGTTCACCTCACTCTAGTCCTCTTCCTCCTCCTTCTTCTCGGTCCAACCCACACCAACCCCTCCTGCAAACCAGTACAGCTCGCATATCCCCCTCTTTGCGCTCTTACCCCCGTATAAATATTAATGCAACATCCTCCTCTCAGGGGGAGTTTTTGTTCCACTACTGTGTGCCGAAGTGGCTCGCTCTCGAACCCAAGTGAGATCCTCTCTCTCTCTCTCTCTCTCTCTCTCTCTCTCTCTCTCTCTCTCTCTCTCTCGTCCTTCTCGCCACATCCATACTCTCCTCGAGTACTTTGAATGCTGATACGCTTCCAAGTTTCCAGCAGCAGTACCAGGAGCTCTTACTAAAGGCCCACGCTCTTTGTAATGAAACGAAATTTATGCTCGTGTATCCGGCTCGCTGATCTTAATTCGTCGCGATATATCGCGATAGCAATGAGTTTTTCGCAATCCAACCAACAAACAGCGTAGATCTTGCACAATATTTTATTTTTTACTTTTGTACTGATTCCACGATTCATAAAAAATGTCCCTGTTTGCCAAGCTTTGAGTCACTTGATTTCCCATTGTTGCAACGCTCGTAATCGCTTTCAACGAAAACCTGTGGGCGATTTATCGGATCCAGTCTTTGGAAAAAAAAAAAAAATTCTCTCTCTTTCTCGCTCTCTTTGGTACAGACCTTGCCATATTTTTCATGAATATCGCATGATATCTTAAAACGTGTAGATTCCAACACGTTCCCGCCCTAAGCAAAAGGATGGCTCACGTATCATTGTAATATTACAACACCCCTTTCTCGTATATTTTTATAGCGAAGCGTGCTCGGAATCTTTCTTATCCCTAGAGACTCTTGGACCGTAAGAACGAGTCTTTGCAAAGAGTTGAAATATTTTAATTGATAAGATTATTGTCTCGTGTATTCGAAATCATAAAGACATCGGAAAATATCTGTCCCATACGCTGGAAATGAAATTTTGTTGAAAATCGTTGATATTTTGTTGAACACGTTAAACTAAATATTTTTGGATAATTTCAAAATTTTCGTTATTTTGGCAGTATTCTTGGTTTCCAATGGAATTGTCAGCAAAATTTATCATTGGAAGGACAAAAATTAGCTTCCGAAGAGACTTTCTAGAATATTTCTTGCTGCAATGACACAATTTTTGGGATTATTAAAAAAAAACGTTTAGTCGTTTCGATCTTTTCCAACAAAATTTTGTTTTCAGTGTAAGATTACGAGTATGTAATGGGCAGAAAAAATATGGATACCGGTTTGCAGTGACATTTGAAAAATTGAAGATGGCTCCAATTGAAGCGAGTCGATCTTGAAGATTTCCGAAATATCCGTTTGCTGTATTATCGTCAAGATCGGTGCACGAGCTCGCGTCTACGTTAGGAACTTGAAAAAGGAGAAAAGCACATTCTAACCGCGTGCAGGTTAGGGGTTGGGAGGGTAGACACCGGATATGTACGGGATAGAACGACGCAGCGGAAAGGGTGGCAACGGAAGATGGGGTTGGTTCTGGCAAGTAAGCCGGCGAGATGGGCCTCTGCATTGCCAGCATGATTGCCTCTATGGCACATCGAGGCAATCCCCGCGGCTACGTGCCCGACATACATCGGCCGCCCACCATCTTGCCTGTCCTTCGTTCTTCTTTGCTTTTTCTTTTTATTTTTATTTTTTCACTCGCTGCATCTCGTCTTTGCTCGCGAGAGCAAACGTTCTATATATATTTTTACAAAGCTACGCGTTTTATCTGCTTCCTTTTCTTCTTCCAGCGAGAAACCCACTTTTCCCAACTCTACCAAGACCCCTGCTTCGGGATCTTAGATATGCAAGGCACCCACCCAACCGCCATTGGATATTTAAATGCCAACGTTGGGATCGCGAGCAAGATCCAACCTAATTAGACGAGTCAAGGATACTCGGAAAGGATTAATGCTCTTTTGAGAAAAGAAACTATCGTTAGCATCACGAAATCACGAGTCCGAATCTTAATTCTAGCCTAATGAGGATTTTAAGTGGATTGTAACATTTATTTTGTTGTAATAAAGTTTTTAAGCCTTCAGGAATATCCGTATCGAAGTTTTTTCCTCCAAATAGTCAGACAAATTCGAAATTGTGCACAAAAATTTGGCGAGAATCAATAATCGCGCGATCGAAGGAAGTTTTCGTGTAATAAATCGAACGAACGAGAATCTGTATCAGAACGTTTTAAATTTCACCTGCTCAGATACCGTGGAATATTTCTGTGGTAATGGAAATTTTCATTGGTGTATAAATTTGTAGGAGCAGAGAGTTTGGAGGTTAAATCACGAAGGATAGCCCGCAGGAAGTGAAGAAGGAAGAAAGTTACAATTCGTTTTCGCGTATTCGGCAGTTTGTATGAAGAAAATCGAAAAGCGAGAATCCTTGCCGCAAGGAGGAGTCCGGAGATGGTCGCACCGTCTCCGGGATTTCAGTCAATCGGAAATGAGAAAAGTTTCGCTGGGGTATGGCGCGTGTCCGTGATTCTTATACGTTAGCGTTCTTGCGAAAAGGGCGGAGTCTGCAAGCGAGCCGCAAAGATCAACTTATTCTATTCTCCATAATGTACACCCACGAATATCGCAGAGACTACGAATGTGTATACGCAGCAGTCGTAGCCTCAGGTCTTTTCCATACCTTTGGAAGCTTTTGCGCTTTGCCATTAGATACAGTTAACGTCGACGTCGTTCCCAGAGTCGTTCGATAGAGCGCACTAAATTAGCATTACGAAAATCCATAGTTACGAGCAAGTTCTCTTGAACGTGCGGGCACCAATGTTTTTCTGGAAGAGGAACCGCGCACATAACCTCGAGTCGCGGTTATTGCCTGTTGGCAGTACATCACGTCTGGCGTTTTCACCGAGAGATGAGCAGCCTCGTGTTCGCCCCTTGTGCTTTTTATATACATGACCACCAACGAGAATAAACCGTGCGCGTTTCACGCACCCTTCTCCATCGCAGTTTAGCTATAGTTTACCAAAAGCTCGCACTACCGTTCTCCACCTTTTCCTCTTCGGTAATGAAGATCCAGTCGAGTATTTATGCGACAAGGAAAGCCCTTATATCGTAGTAACCCTGATATATATCGGCAATAACAAGCCATTCCTGTCGTGCCAAAGGTCTACACCAAAAAACCTCAACAGTTATTTCTTACGAAAAAAAAAAAAAACAAGAGAACTTTGTGTGCGAATCAGGTAGAAGGATCAGATTGAACGGTGTGACTTGACGTACACTGGAAATGAAATTTTGTTAAAAATCGTCAATATTTTGTTGAACACGGTAAACTAAATATTTTTGGATAATTTCAAAATTTTCGTTATGTTGGCAGTACATTTGGTTTATAACGGAATTGTCAGCGAAACTATTGGAACTACAAAAATTTGCTTCCGAAGAGACTTTCTAGAATATTTCTTGCTGCAATGACACCATTTTTGGAATTATTCAAAAAAACGTTAAGTCGAACGTATCGGAAGAAAATATCGATCTTTTCCAACAAAATTTTGTTTTCAGTGTAATGAAAACGATCGCCGTTGAAAATTTTAAAGGAATTCTCTGAGTTTCTTTCGATCGTTAACTCCGACAGCTAGATTCTTTTCTCTCGGCATGTCTCTCTCGTTTTTACAGTTGAATTTAAAAAAAATGCAATATGTTTTTGTTCCCACGCCACGATTCTTTTCCTGTGGCTCGGAGTTTCATTCCAAGGGGTTGATTCTGGTCACATCTTCTTGTATTTTCGTTGGCGCAACGAGAACACGAGAGAAGAGGAAGGTCCTGGAAAGGACGATGAGAAGGAAAAGGACAGAGGGGTGTGACTATATTGAGAACGTGAGTCAGTGGCACGCGGCAGCGGTAGCTCAACGGCGCGTTTCATTAACGGAATATGCTCTTGGCACTGCGGGGAGTGGTATTCCAGAAGAATCTAACAAGAAGAACGCAGACCGGTAAATGCACGAGTCCTTCTCTTAAACTAAGGCAAAGAGTCTCGGAAACTAAATTGAAATCGAGAAAATCATGGGAGAAAATACCATCAAGGACCTCCATTGAAATATTCACGTGATTTTTTTGCTCTGATGTAAACGCCATGCTCATTTTTATGATGCCATTAATTAGAAAACGTGGACGCTGCTCATCTGGCAATGGCGAAAGTATGCTGAACGAATAATTCAATTTCCAAAGAATAAAAAGCTAGAAATAAGATTTAAGGACGTTGTATGGCGACGGTCGAATCTAAATTTTTGTTTTCAGTTTTTCTTACATACAAAATTGCTTGCGAGCCTAAGTTCATTAAAAAAAGTTGTTACAAATGAACTAAAGAACAACATACTCTAAATTCAAGACTTTCCGAGGTAATCTGTATTTGTTATACAATAAACAAAATTTCGAAAAAATTTTACGACCGATATTTTTGAAAAAGTAAATAAAGCTTCTTCGATGTTACATAAAAGTGTATGCAAAGTTTTAAGAGGCTTCACCATTTAGAAATCGAAATATTTAATGTTGAAAATTGCAACATTCAACACACGCTCTTATGAGAAACTACTGAAAATTGTGATTTTTATAAATAAATATCTCGACTTCTACATGGTGAAAGCTCTTGAAATTGCGCGAGCTATTAAATATCATTATTCCCTTTGTGTGGTGCAAATTTAAAGGAATTCTATCGAAAGAAAATTTTGCATACAACGTCCTTAAGAGAATAAAATGTTGAAAAAAAGGAAGCGAGATTCATGGAATGGTAAAATATCTGCGTCAGCAAGATTGCTGCAGGATGAATAGTGGGTGTGCATTCTCGGGATTCGCAGGAGCATTAATGAGAGGCGAGATTAAGCCGAGCAGTGAAGTACGAGCGTAAGCTAATCCCTTGCTGCCTGGACGCGTTTCCTATTTTTCGAGAGGTGGCGCGAGTATTTTTCGATAACCCCGAAAGCACCGTTGGTATCCAAGCGCTTGCGTCGTGCTGTTGGTTCAACTAAATACCGTTGGGTGTATGTCGAAAGAGGGCGAAAAAAGGAACGAAAAAAAAAACAGGAGTAAATGGGGTGGAGAGAATTGTACGAAAACTACGAAAAGTCCATGCGGACGATGGAGAACGGACGCGATATAATACGAAAAACGTGAAAGAAAGGACAGGGAACAGGGGGTTGGAAAAAAAAAACGTAGTGAGAGACTGCCGAGGCATCGTGAACATGGAAAAAAGCTACACACAAATATTTGCAACGTACTCCAGAACGCTGGGTTCGTATTGTGGACTATTCGAGAGGCGGATGCAACGAAACACACATGCAAATATGGCAACATGTATGCAGCAAGATATCTACAGGTATATTTAGGGGGTACAACCAATGGAAGCTTCGGAACGATACGAGTCTCCTGGATTAACTTGTACCCGAGTATAAAACCCCTTGCCACAATTCCCCGCGATCCTCTGCTGCACCCTATCGTCGCGGTCGTACAAAAGGTCGCTCATAAGTCTCGCGAGATACCTGGACCAACGAGAATTACGATCTTACTAGCACGCCGGACTCACCGAGGGATCTCTCGTTCTCTGGCATTATTTTACTATTATCTTTCTCATTCTCTCCTGTTTCATTCGGCTTTTTGTTTCTTTCTCTCTTTCTATTTTCACACAGTTCGTGCATTTATTTTCTCTTTCCCCAATTCCCTTGTCCCTGTTCGACGAGAAACCTTCTTGTTCCTCTGCTTTTTCCACATATTCTAACTCGCCTACGCTCACCGAACACACCTCTGTCTACACACATAGTGCTGCATGCTCCGGAGATAGAGAATGAAAATAAAATGAAAAAAAGAGGAAAACAGAGAGAAACGCTTTCTCTCTCTCTCTCTCTCTCTCTCTCTCTCTCTCTCTCTCGCTGCTTTCGGGGCCGTGCTTTTGGGATTAGTTACGCCACGAGATTCCCGTCGTCCGCGATCGTTAAACGTTGGACTCTCGTTATTCAACGTGTTCGCCTTGAATTGCTTTTACTTCGCGAATCCAGACATGGACGTTTTACAGGACGAAAGAATTTCAGACAAGAGGAAAAGCGGTTGAAAATAATGTGATACGTGTGGGTGGTCGTAGAACAATTCCTCTTTTTATTTCTGCTCTGAATTATCGCTGGATGAAAAGAGGTTTTAATGCCTTTCCAGCAATCTCGTTACAAACTATTTATATCGAAGTTTTCAGTAAGTAATTCCGATCAGTGTCGATCAAACTGAAAGAATTTTTCTTAACGATTCTCTGCTACGTCAAACAGATAATTATGTGATTATATTTATGAACACCATAGTGCAAAGTTATGAACCGTTCTTGACTCTCTGTGCAGAAACGCTGCGCCTGTGTGTGGGTGCGAATGTTGGTCGATGCGAATTCGCGAGTTGGGCGAAGCCAAACAAACCTTATTTATGTCTCAATTAAAGTCCCTGGAATGGGATGCACCCTCGATGGAGCGGCTCCAGACAATAAAGCAGAGAGTCCAGAAGAGTGAGAAGATGGAGAGAGCGAAAGAGTGAGATGAAAGCAGAGAGCGAGCGAAGGACGAGAGAAACAGAGAGTTGGAAAGAGTGTAAGGGAGAAGAGAAAGAGGAAGCGAAGCGTAAAGGAGCTCAATCGATGCGTGGGCGCGCGAGAGAAAGAGAGAAAAGGAGAAAGGGGTGATGGAGTTGCAAGGGATATGTAGTATGTTGAGGGAGACGATGCGATAAAGGGATCGAGGGTTCGAGATGGAAAATGTTGGACCATTGAACGTCGACCTCTGGGCTTCGAGTTCTCTGCCTCACACTCACCTCCGGATCTATAGCTGTTGCGGACGAGATAGAAAGCAGAAGAGCAAAAGAGACGAAGACGAAGAGTAGAGAGAGAATTCGGAGGGCACAGAATTGTGTTGAGGGACGACTATAGGCCCTGCATCCCCGGCCAAATTTCGCCGTCCATATCCGAAACTCAGAGCTAAATACCCAATGGTCGACGGGGTGAGCGCGTGAGTATACCCGGGAGATAACGAGCGAACTCGCGAAATGGCCATAGATCAAGCAGCTTAATTATCTCCGAGCACATCTCTGTTTGGCTTTCGCTCTCGAGCAACCCCTTTCCTTTCCCCAACGGATGGCCCACACCATGCATTTATCTTTGGTTAAGAGCAATCCTTTTGGCGAGATGAGTTCCGATTTCTTACTCAATTCCCCTCAGAATTATCGCTTCGCCCGGTTAAATACAAAAGATTAAGCTACGTGAGTTTAAATCAGTGCAAATAGCAACTTGCATCTACGAGTAAACGATCTCCGAAGCCTCGGTATACAGATATGATATTCCCTGTCCCATAGACTACATGCAATTCCCAATACTACGTTATAGTTTTCAGCCAGAAAACGAGGAAAAATCTACAGCAGTATGCGCCTGCATTTGCGCCTCCGGAACATTACCTCCGCTCCTTTCCGGCCACCGTAAATTTATTCATATTTCAGTTGCGTATTTTTCTTTGCAATAAGATATGTTGATATCTGCCGGAGAAGAGAAAAAGGTATGAGGCTCTATGTTACCATGTATATTTATATATTTTGAAACGAGAAGAACAAAGTTTGTGCTCTCTTTCCTCTCCGTCGGACTCACTCTCTCGGACCAGCGTCGAGAGAATATTTATATATAAGTACGTAGTATGTATGTATGTATGTATACAGTAATGGGCTCTCACAACCCAAACCCTCATCGCTTTGCTCCCACACCAGCCCTTTTCCCGCACGGCACCAAGCCTCATTCCTTTTTATCTTCGCAGAGTTTCCACCCCATCAGCCTCACCCTCTACCTTTCTCTGGCATCGTTCGCCATCTCGCTCGCTCTCTTTCTCTCTGACAGTCACCAACCATCTCCCCGTTCCCGGGGATCGTCCATGCCCGCCATTCCCGCCCGTTTCCCTGTCCTCGGTCGGTACTACACTCCACCCACATCCCGGCGCCCGGCAGTCATGGCGGCAGTTACGGAATCAATAAAAGTGGTGCTCATGCGCCCCTCAACTATCCTCGCTACTGCCGTACTACCCCTTGCTAGTGCTCCACCGCCGCAGCCACCGTCGCGTCGCCCTTTCCCACCGAGTCCTCCCCCTCTTGCCGCGCTCCCCTTTATCCTTCCACTCAACGATCGCTCCCATCTTCGTCTCACTCTTTCGCTCTTCCATACTCTGTTTCCTTTCTACTCTCACCGCACATACAAAACTTTACCCCGGACATCGAACAGCGCCAACTCCCGCTCTGCTGCTTCATCCCCAAAGGATAGAAGGGGCAATCTACCTCGTCGTCGTCGTCTCTCTCTCTCTTATTCACTATACCACCACTACGGGCCATCCTCCGCGAAACTACCCCTAAAACTATACAGAAGCTATCCCGCGCGTAGCGCGAGTGTCCTGCAAACACGCCCGAAACACTGCGTCATCTACGTTATTGCCGCCTCGTTGCTTCGCTCTCGTCTCGTCTCGCGGATATACTTGATGCCTTTTTTTTTTCTTCTCCTTTTTATGGGCATCCATGAAAATAGTAGATAGTCGGGTATATACGAGAGGCGTGATGATCGAGCGGTGATTGAGTTTTCAACGGGCCATAGTCTTTGCCTCTTTTTAACGTTTCCTTTTTTCCGATTCAGATGTTTATTCTCTTAATTCCAATGTCATTACAAGTTTCTTTATGAATTATCACCCCATTAAATATTTATTGATCATCTTTGTAGTTCGCACACTCTCGTAACTCTGCTTAATATATTCGCAAAGTGGTATTTCCACTCGACCCATACCTATGGGCACCTTCACATAGACGTTTTGTGGTGAATGAGCCAAGAGGAATTTCCGGTATATCGCACAATACATTGCCAAGCGTGATCTCGCCAGCATGGACCATGAGATACGAGCTTTTTTGCCCAGGCCATCCTACAACGAATTTCGTTACCGATAGCGGCCAAGAGAACCCGGGGAATTAACACGTTCGTGAGTGTCCATTCCGCGTTATGTTAATGGACCAATAACTTCTCGATATTGTACCGCTCTCGTGTGCTTCTCTCCCTGGCCAAACTTGCCTTTGTAAATTTACAAAAAACAACCAGACCGAGAGAGAGACAACGAATGCGATCCCTGTCGCATAAAAAACCGCCCCCTTTTTCAGCTAGAACTAATAAAGAACAAAGAATCCGCATATCCCCTTCCATTACATGATTATAATAAAAGTGCTCCAACCATTTACGTGGGATCCACGAGACCTTCTCGCATCTTTATTCCGAGCGAGCTGTATACCAATCGATGAATATCTTCAGACAAACATGCGTCTGTCTCTTGATTTATAACAGCAGCTGCCAGAATTTCCACGATTCTTGTCTCCTCCGAGTTATTACTCACTGAATGAATGAAGAAATTTCACATTTTTTTGGTATTTTTAAATCTCCGTATTTATTCGTGATATAAAAATTAATAGGTTCGTTCAAACTTAACGAATTCTGTGTACCACTTAATTGGGAAACTCATACCTTCGTTCTAGCGAATTCGTTTATTAGAAATGAATTTATGTCCCGTCGAGAGGTGTATTTTTACACTGAAAACAAAATTTTGTTGGAAAAGATCGATATTTTCTTCGATACGTTCGACTAAACGTTTTTTTTTCGAATAATCCCAAAAATTGTGTCATTGCAGCAAGAAATCTTGTAGAAAGTCTCTTCGGAAGCAAATTTTTGTCGTTCCAATCGTAAATGTCGCTGACAGTTTCCTTGGAAACCAAACATACTGCCAAAATAACGAAAATTTTTTAATTATCCGAAAATATTTAGTTTACCCTGTTCAACAAAATATCGACCATTTTTAACAAAATTTCATTTCCAGTGTAAGAATCGAGCGGTATACTCAATTCACCATAATAATTATCTGTACACTCCATTACTGTGAAATTGCCCAATCTCCCAAATCCAAACTGCATCAACTAACAAATCACAATAAATATATATCTATGGGATCAATATACAAAGTGAATTTCTCTTGATTATACTCGCCAGGAATCAGAAACAATGGAGAATCGCGAGGGAGGAGTAAAAGGGTTATTTGTAATTTATAGTATGACGGGCAACAAATCAGTTTGACATTTCGTCCACGAGATTTCCGCGCGGTGGTCTCTCTTTCTCTGGATTACACGTAGGAATATTGCACAACGTGCTGCTGGATTTCTGTGAGCAGCGATGGATTAATTGCATATCCGGATCTGGCACTGATAGAAATGTTCAGCCACACGGAAGAGAGAGAGAGAGAGAGAAATTGCGCGATTCGCTAATTTCGCAGCATGGATATCTGATTAATTAACCGTCGACCGACAGCGACTGGATGATTAATCATTTCGAACTCTCTGTAACTATGCTCCTCCGTACCCTATTTACCTATACATACGGACAAACATAGATTACATACGCGACTTGGTTAACAGGCAAACGGTCGGAGGTTTTCCATCCATGGTCTGCCTGTGGCTTGTCAGAGAACAAGAGCGAGAGAGAGAGAGAGAGAGAGGAGGGACGTTGCCAGCCACGAGGAACGAAAGGTTCAGATAGTCAGAGAGTAGAGCATGACCAGGTAATGTTGGGATAATGTTGCCCATAAAGTGTGGCGAGTCTCGTGCATACACGCGTGCAACTAGAGGAGACACACTGATGCGGCTCGCGAGCTTGAGGGAGACTTCCCGAGAAAGAGAGAGAAAGAGAATACGAAATTTCCAGGTGCGTTGGACTTGGATGTAGAACGAACGAAAATGGTAGAGCCAGAGAGCTGTAGAGAGAAGGAGAGAGTGTTGATCCTTTTTTTCGCGGTTGGCCCTCGCTGCGAATAACTAAGGCTGCTTGAGCCAATACAAGCCCGCGCGAGTGTTAACGTTTACGAAAATTATTAATTAGCTTTGGTGCGGCGAACATGTTCGTGCCTGGCTTTTTGGAACATTGGTGGTCGAACAAATTGGCAGCTCGAGCACGCTTCCCCCTCGGGAGATAAATAACATAATAACAATCTTGTAAAATAGCAAATGTGGTGAATCTGATATTTCCGGTAGCACAAACAAAATTATGTACATTTATTTAAAACGACAAAAAATAGGAATTTTTTGGTCCTATCGCAATATGATCAATGCCTTCGGCAAAGCTGTCGAGATAAAAGCTCCTGGCCAATGCCCAAGCTCCTGGCAACCATACAACGTAAATAAAACACGAATTTAAACCGCACAATCGTTTGATATTCGGAATGATATTTCCTACACTTTGAGACTTTATTTCATGTTTTTTTTCCGCCAGAAAAGAGAATCCAGCACCGATAAGCGGTGGAGGAAAGAGAGAAAAAGTCTCGAGAGAGGTCCGCCGCGGGCGATTCCGTACACAAGCGCGCCAAAGAAAAGCCCCTACACCTTCTTGTATTTTCTTACTCGTAGATATATCTGTGTACACGAAGATGGTAGGTACAACGTATAATACAGTTGGTATATATTCAGGGAGGAAGAGGTAGAAGCGAAAGACGACCCCTTAGTACGGAATGGGTCGTACTCTCGAGCGAAATAGGCCATTGCTGAGGCAACCAATGGGCACTGCAACCCCCGTGTATCCTCGTCCTACTACCTCACCATCTTTGCTACACGTTCACACACAAACTTTCAAGAACCAAAATACAAAAGCACGCCTTTCGCGTTTCCACCTTCTCCTTATTTTCACGTGGAAACCTCTCTCCAGGTTGTAGCTAAGGTTTTGCAATAGGCATGTCTACGCAAACGCGCACACACGCACATGAGCTTACGAGCCATTCTAAGCTTTACTCTATGGCGTCACGTATGAAAATATATTCCTATATCCATCTCAATGGTACGTACGCCGCATGTATAGCGTAAATATTCCTTGTTTTTTTACCTTTTTTTATCGTTTGTGATGTCAATGCTTGCACACACCAAATATGCTTTGCTGGCTCGAGGTGGAACGTGTAGATCCCACTAATCTTTTCACTCTTGACACGAAAAAAATTAAAATGAACGTCAAGTGACTTTGTACGTATGGAAACTTTGTTGGGACGTACTTATTACTGAACTACTCTTCGTGACGTATCAAGGCATATGGTTTCGTATTTTTTTGGTTGGCATTGAATTTGGGAAATATCGGTTGACACGGTTCAAATTTTATGGGGTTTCGAATTTTACGAAAATCTTAGTTTTTCGAAAAATCGTTTAAACGCTTTAATTTTTGCAAATTTTTGCAAATATTGTGTCCTCTTTACTTTCTAGAAAAGTTGTCGAAATTTTTTAAAAATTTTAAAAATATTCTATTTTAAAAATAGACGATACAAAATTTGTTTAATTTTTTTTATTTCAGTAAAATCATTTTTTTTTGTTCAACTTCGCTTTAGAAAAGTGAAAAAATGATTTTCTTTGCATCGAGAGTATTCTTTGGCATGTGAATCCGACGGGAAGGATCTTTCTGCAAGCGCGTTGCTGAGCGATAAAGTTTTGAAGCTATGTTGTGTTGTGGCCCAGCTGAAATCTCGGAGCCCTTCTGCTTTAGCTGTAGCACGTGATTCATAAATAATGCAAGCGAGCACCCAGTTCTGTGCTGCTGTTGGCTCTTTGTGCGGTCTCCGGAGGCTCTGGAGAATTGGGTAAGTATTTCGCACGAAAGGACGATTCAACAGGAGAGAAAAGCGCAATCGAGACGCGGTTATCGTCGATTCGTACAAGCGACGTAAGCGTGTAGAAAAAAAAAATAAAAAATACACAGGTTTTTGGAGGAGAATCGAGATTTCCTCGGGATTCGTTACTCGCAGATGCTTTGATGTCACGAGCCATAAGAAATGACAGGAAATAATGAACTTTTAGGAAAATCACTGAAAGACATAGTGAAAAATAAAAATGCAGTAAAAATCGTGTTAAACTTTGGTGAACGCGAACGCACATGGCATTCTGACAGCGATGATTGAATTATGAGACTTTTTTTTATGACGCGTGCTTCTGGGTCACCGTAATTGCGTTCACGTTTTTAGTCCTCGCGTGGAATTACATTTCCGGAAGCACGATAGAGCTCGTCGTATGCAACGGAGATCTCGGTTCATGTATGAAACTCGAGGCGACACAGCAGAAAATTCATGGCCTCGCCTTGTCTCTCGTTTATCGTGGATCTTGGATCGTAGATCTTACTTTTTTTTTTTCTTTTTCTCCACAGAATAATATTCGCGTAAAGTTTGTCTGTATTCTCTGTGCGAGTACAAACTTCAAGGTGAAACTCATTTGATTTTTACGACTGATTTTTTCTTCGTTTTATTTGTTACCTAAGTACTCCCGCGGCCAAATGAATCTCGTACATGAATCGGGATCCTCGATCGTAGACATCGAGACTCGTAAGAATGGTGCAAGATGAGTGGATTTCCTGACCTTCCGCATCGCATGGGGACAGCTCCTTTTTACGATCTCGTCGGTTCAACGTAGTACCATAAACGAGTCGTCGCGTCGTAGTGGTCGTTGTAAAAGTCGATGGGCACCCGTTCGTACTGCCGTAAAAAAAAAAAAAAAAAAAAACATCTAGGGGGTTGTATACACACATAAAGAAGCGAAGAAAAAAAAATGACCAAAACTTGGAGGCAATAAAAGTTCGAGAATACAACAATGACGTCCAGGAAGTAACGTTGCATCGGAGCTGTCTATACAAGAGGCCATTTTGATGAATATACTTCGACTATGTACGATTTGACAATAAACACAGAACGGGCTCGAGTCTTTTTGCTAGCGACCAATCGATTTGGAACTTTGTGTTTGATGCAAAAGACAGAATTCTGTCATTGTTAGATTTCTGGGTGTTGAAAAAACTGCACATGACCCTTTTCCATGTGCGGGTACGGTCAGAATTTTTTCCTCGCCTTTTCCTTCGGCACTCGCGCGTCTGCGACCTCCTGAAGAGCTGCTTTTTTTTTCTTGAAAAGGATAATTTATGGGAGCTTCAAGGGCTTGTCTCGGGGTCAACAAAAGTCTCGCACGTACGACGAAACTACAAATTTTGACTCGACGTCATCGCACTTGAATGATTCGCGCGTTCGTATCGTTCCAATTATCTTATCGAGCGTCGTTCTGCAATTATTATTCATTGCAATGGAATCCGGTATATTGCAGAACTCTGAAAGAAGGGCAAACAGAAAAGAGAGGAAAAAGATTGGCGAGGAAATAACATTCGGAGCTCTAGATCAAACATAACGAGAGTCAACTGTATGGGGACGCGTTTGCTTCGCAGGGGCGAACCAGTGTCGTGTCGAAAAAGGGTGGATAATGGTAAACTATAGTTCATCTCCTCTTTCTCATCCCGTATTCTCAACACCCTCCACCATATATCGTACGAGTAAACGTATTAGTACAGAGACTATAATGCAAAGATACTGTAGAGGATTGTCCGGACTCGACGTAATATGATTATGGTGTTCCTGCATGTGAACATAACCCAAATGACTGTGCATTAAGCATTTCAGTTCTAACGAATAATTGTGGCCTCAGGAATCATATATTTCGCGAGTGGCTGGACATTGTCCAATTCTGGCGTTTTACACAAGCGCATGATGAGCTTGCACAAGGGCATAATGATGACGTAACAAAAAGGAGAAACAAAATGAGACTTTAATGTGTGAAGATAATTAGCCAGAGTGCTGAAAAATGATTTATCGAACAAACTAGTTTTTTGTTGAAAAATAAAAGCAACGTTCAATATTTCCAAACAGATTATTATGTGCAAATGAAAATTTGATCACTATCTCGCCTCATAAGTGTTTAATTTTCACTCGTGGATTGTGGCGAGACGAGGGAAATCGCAAGGTTAATTATCAATTGAAAAAAGTGACGATTAAATTGTGGAATCGGGAGGATCATCAACACCTGCGAAAGAACGACCGGAGAAAAGCGTAAAAAGTGTTCGCGCAACGTATATACACGTAGAGTGTGGGCTTAAGAGTCTGCTCGTCGTGCTGTGGAAGAGGGGCACCAAGCCGGTTGTATCGGCATGCTCCGCTCGGCTGATGCTGATACGTTGTTAAGACATAATCGGATATTAAGTCTCTAATAATGCTACTGACGCTCGAACCCGTGGCAATTAATTCATAATTGGCTCATTTTGCAGGCAATCTTAATTTAATCTATCGCCGCGCCTCGTTATTATACCGCGAGTCAAGAATATACGTATACAAACATTAAAATAGTACCAACAAGGTCTTCAAACAAGTGAGACACCTCTCGACTAGTTCGCAACACTTGAATTCCCCATGTAAAACGAGAGGCTCCCTCGACGAGTTGCCATCGAGTCTGACTCATCGGCAATTCCGTACCTCTTTTTATTTCACTTTCGTACAATTAAATCCTCTAATGAGCAACCCTCTTTTTGCTACTAACTTGCTCAGTGTTTGTGTCTTTCATTAAATAATCATCTCAATGTCCTCCTCAATATCCATCGAAAGTAAAAACCATTTTTTCTCTCCAGAGCCTCTCGAAGCGGTGCGGAGTTGCGGCGAGTCCCGGTAGATGACGACAGTGCCGTTCTCTGCTGGCGTTTACCAACACCATGGCCCGAGACTGGCCTCCCAAATACCTGGACTCTGCAGGCTCGAGAATGCACGGAGATAAATTTTTTAAATCGTTCTCTGAACCCGAAAAATTGCAAATTTTAATTTTGGAATATTTTTTCAAAGTAATTCGTCAGTGAAATTTATTTCTCGATAGTGTCGTTGCTTCGTTGTTTGAATATCGTGGCTCGACTGGCGTTGAGAGGTTTTTATCCACACGGTACGCTCTCGAGCATGGAAAAGCGTCGAACAACTTTTGTTCGCCAACAGACACATCAAAGTCATTTGATTCAGGCTCACGTGCGTTACGACATAGCCAAGGAGAAGAGGAGCAGCAGAACATTCACGAAATCCAAGTAAAACCTGGAAGAGACTGATAAACCGAGAGACTATTTCTCGAGGGCGATTAGTCGCTCGGGTTTTCTAACGCAGCCCTCTCCTCTCGTTTCTCTGTCTCTTTTGGCTCGTTGTAACGACAGGAGGCTTCGTATTGGTACTGAATTCTATGGTAGACGAACTAGAGGTTGCGAAAGAAAATTAAAGGGATGAGAAAAACACACACGCGCGCGCGCGAAAATACGTTCGTCTCGCTGACTAATATTTGGGATCGTTTCTTGCGGTCCATTGGGACCAGCCGGCCTTGAGAGATTTTTTCCTGCTCGTGCTTCCCCTCGTGGAACAGAGACTCTCGTACATTGTGGAAATTCTGTGAGTCCAAGCGTCACACGATTTACACAACAGCATTTGGAATGCTCAAGATTTTTTCCTCAGTTTCGTTCGTTTAATTGGAAAATACTTGAGATATTTTCCTTGCAAGTTTCTCAATTCCATTTTTTTTTCAGAAAAAACGTTCTCAGACAAATTTATCTCCAGAATTTCCTTACGGACGATCTCCCGAATAAGTGGGATGAAGGGAAAATGAAGATCGAAGAAAAGTTGAAGAAAAAGAGCCCGAATAACAGCTTTTGGGAAATGTGGCCGAGGGACAGAGAAGAGATACATGATCGAAAAAAAAAAAAAACAGGAAAAATAGAAAAATAAGGATAAAAGGGGAAGCAGAGGCTTTATGTATAGAAAACTACCGTTGCACTCCTCCCACGGATGCTGCTGGTTCGAGTTTTCGGTTTGGGAGTCGGAGCAGCCCATTGCCCGTCACTATCCCCGGTTTCCGCGCCATTTCTCCGTAACGCGCACCATTTCCTCCCTTTTCCGCAAGCCAGCCCTCATCCCCGTGCAAGCCTCGATCTCTGCTCTTTGTCTCTTTCTATTTCGCTCTCTATCCTTTACTTTCTATGAACATTTCTCTCTTCTTTCGCACTCAGTCTTTCCATTGCTCTCTCCCTCGATCTCTTCGTGCCCTTACTCGATGTTTGTTCTCTATTTTCGTCGTTTGGCTCGCGCAAATACCACCTTTCGAGAGCGTTTGCCGACGGTGGCGAACCAAGTACACAGACGTATATTTCGTACAAACAGAGAATCCATGTGCAGAAGCTCTATGATCCTTTTTTTCTTTTCGCTTCGATTCCTCTCCCAGGAAACATGTATGGAGTCGGAAAAGCACACGGAGGAAGAAAAGATTTTCTAAATTTGTGATCGCCAGCTCTCGCGAGCAGCAGTACGACGGTTTTGCACGCTCGACTGAGTCAAGCTCGATGTGTGACGCCATTAAACCAAGCGGCGGATTCGTTCGCGGTCTCAGTTCTCCCTGTGTGTCCTCTCCAAGAACCCTCTACGTCAATGTCGGGACAATGACGATGGTCGTTCGCTTTTAATCAAGAAGTCAGAGGTCCCTCTTTTTACCTCTATTTTTTTCCACTCCTTTTCTCATTTCGTATAGCTGTGCGAAGCGACCAAACTTGGCCATTACGAAACTATACGCCGAAACGTTTATTCGGACGAGTCAGGAAAAGTCTTGGACGTTGTTTGCCAATCGCACACACGAAGAAACATATTTCGCCAAACTTTCTCGTCTGCTCCGCTCTGTATATCGCCAAAGAAGTAAACTGGAAAAGTTTCAAGTGACAGCTTCTCTCGTTTTTCTACCGCTGAATCGGACATTTTTCACGCTTGGAAAGAATCAATCGGAATTCGCCCATTATACTCTCGCGGAGAAGTAAAAAAAAATAATAATAATAATTTCATCCCGGCGCATAAAGTTACTGTCGAGAGTGATAAACAAGCTGGATACGACGTTCGATGAACGCTCTCCCTTAGAGAACTGCACTGGAACTGAATTGTTGTTAAAAATCGTCGATATTTTGTTGAATACGAAAAACTAAATATTTTTGGATAATTTCAAAATTTTCGTTATTTTGACAGTATGTTTGGTTTCTAACGGAATTGTCAGCGAAATTTACGAGTGGAACGACACAAAATTTGCTTCCGAAGAGACTTTCTAAAATCTGCAATGATACAATTTTTGGGATTATTCAAAAAAACGTTTGGTCGAACGTATCGAACAAAATATCAATCTTTTTCAACAAAATTTTGTTTTCAGTGTAAGACTCCATCATATCTCTGGCTTGTGGTAACAAATCATTTTCCAAACACTCCGATGACGTCCTGTCAGTTTTTTAAGCATTCGAAATGTCCATTTCCATAAATACTCTTTATGTTCACGTGACAGAATGCTCATCACATTGGCTATGGTTTTCCGAGATTGTCGAGTTGAAGCAGAACTTATGAGTGAATCGAGGGAGCGAGAGAGAGTGGAAGAGGAAGGACCGCGAGTGATGAGAGAACCGAGGGATTACATCCGAAGAGAATGTGGTTCGAAGGGCGAACGAAAGACAAAAAAAAAAGAAAGAAAGCAAAAGGCACGTTTGTGGGAACCGGGAAAAGAGGCATAAGGGTGAATGGCTCTCGCTGACGTGGCACATCGTCAATGTAGCCCGTCGGCAACTCCGTATAACTGCGCGGACTCGCGTCCGGTTTCCGGTTGGACAATTTCTTTCCTCTTCCTTTCTCTCTCTCTCTCTCTCTCTCTCGCGATTTTCTGCTTTGAGAATAATACAGAATCTGAATTCCGTCCGATTTTACCCGCCCTGCTCTCCAACTCGTCCTTTTCACTGGACCAACCCCGAACCGAGTAACATACTCATCGACATCCAACATTGAATTACCAGGGTCGTCTGCCGGATACAGGAAGACGCGCACTGCGTACACCGTGTGGGGTAGAATTTTTCCCTTCGCCTCCATTGTCACTGAAAATCTGCCATTCTCCTTCCACCATTGGTCGCTTCATTTTTCGTGCTTGTATAAAAGAGGAAGTGTACTCAATGGTACGTTGATAACGATACACACAAAGTAATGACGAGGCACAAACGCCCCGGCGCCTACACGAGAGTTCTCGACAAATTGACGTGCATTTCATATCGACAAACATATCGACGATACTAATAAAAACCATTGCTGCCAGTCGTCCCCCGAATTCGGCATGTTGTCAATAATAATTAAATAAATAATAAGGCGATGATGTGGCTGGATGCTGGTTCGATTCTTTATCTTGGTTTTTTGTGCTTCCTCCAAATAAATCGCCCGTAAAAATAGCTTCGAAAGCAGCGAGAACAGGCTGAGTGAGGTGGAGAGAAAGAAAAGAGAGAGAGAGAGAGAGAAGAGACTGCAGAGACGCACGGGCTCGCCGTTGCACGAGAGGACGACAACGAGCCGAGAGTATTTTCAAGATACGCCTCTCAATAGACCAACAGGCCATAGCCTGTCTTCTTATCGACGCTTAAGCTTGTACAGGCTATCGATAGGTTCTTCTTACGAGTCGTTCCAGACCCGGCAACTGCTCTCTATCTCTCTTTCTCACTTTTTACTTCGGTCTCTCTCTGCGAAGCCGCCACCAACGCGTCTTGGCGCTTTGGGTGAACAACCAGTTCTTAGCAGGTCTCGCGATGGCCACGCGTGTGTGCATGTCTGCGTACCCAGCACGAATATATATGCGTGAGCGCGAATGGCGTTAAAAGCCTAACAGACCACGAGGCCCATTCTTCTGCCTCGATCTTGTCCCCACTCTCGACAGCATCCCAGCCAAACAGTTTTCGGGTCCACTCGCTCTCGCCAAACCGGCGAGTCGACCTTGAACGCGAGCCTCGCGAGAAAACACTCCCAATCGTTTTTCTCTCTTTCGCACAAGCTTTCTATAAAGGCCCCATTACCACCACCGCGCTATATAATGCTCGATTCGAGAGATTCTATGGTAGCGTTTGCTTTTATATGACGCAGCCATCACGCTCTCATCTCATCATCCAACCGGTACGCAAACCTCAGGCAAGAACGAGCACGAAAAATCTCTTGCATAACGACCAGCTTCTTTGTACCGTATCCTTCGACCCCATACACTTTCCTGTTGCTAATCAAACGAGCAGCAATCATTTTATTATTACAATGTAATACCCACTTTATAATAAAAGTCTTTAACTTTTATTTTTTCTTGAAAAACTTCCATGTTAGTGCTGCGGTGCAGAGGTTCAATAATTTTAAACAGAAAAGTGATTTGTTCCGAACGTTATTTATTTTCTTGTATCGAATCATATCGATCCAAAATCTCGTTTTTTTTTCTCCTGTTCAGTTTCTCGTTTAATTATGCAAGCGAGTTTCGTTTCGATGGAATAAAATTCATTTGCGTCAAACAAATCAATTTCCTGTTGTAAATAAAATGTAATGTTTAATGTTTTTATAATTTGCGATAAATTTCGCAGTCCCGTTATTTTAATGCGATGACTCTTCGTGCGATCGAAATTAACAATAAATTCTCTCGTCGTAAATTACATACAAAAAACTACGAAATTTTTATTTCCTCGATCTGACTTTGATAGACTTTTTAAAATACTGTTGCCTTTCATGAATAAATTAATGCCCTGAGCTCGGAACTCTAAGATAAGCGTGTCCGATGTCAATCGCATATATTCTCCGTAAGGATTCTTGTAATTACTGCCCTGCGAGAATTATTCCTGACTACCAACACTGTGCAGATTTCAAGTGGAAACAAAAAATCCATTTGGCCTCTAAATGGCATTGCCATTTACGAACCGGTCGTAATTTCGTGAGTACGGACTGCAACTAATTTATGTTCTCGTTGATCGAAAGCGATAACGAAACAATGTTTTTCGTTCTGTTTGATACTTAAATCTTTGCGTATGTTTGTCACCAAGTCTCGTACAAATGTCATTGCCTTTAATGGAGAAGAAGAAATTTATAACGACCGCGTTTATAAAACTTGAATAAATGTGATTTTTAATTAAATCTCGCTCACGAGCTTCCATTCATTAAAGAATTTGACCGAGAGACAAATAGTCTCGTGGTGCGGATTGCTAGTGATTCCACCTTTCTATAAGCGATCGTTAAGCTCATGATGCTCATGAATACGAAGACAGAAAGCGCGAGAGAGAGAGCGAGAAATTGGTTGTTATCCGTAGCAAAGATCGCGAGATAATGAGCGGGTGTCTGTGTCCAGTGGCTATCGTGGCAGGAGATTTAATAATGGATAGTTGCTCGCTATCCTCGTGTCATCAAAGCCAGCGAGAATAATGGCGATCCCACTTGCCGTCATTCGTTATTGATCCTCTTTTTCGAACGAGAAACAAAGAAAAACAAAGATTGAAAATCTTTGTTTTTCAGTTGTTATTTTTAACCAATTTCGATGCTGTCGTTGGGGTTTGATCGACATTTTCTGTTTATGAGACTAAAGGGCGATCCGAGAGGAATCTGATTCAAAGTACTCGCGTATCTACGATGCGGAGGGAACTCAGCTCGAAAGATATCGCGATGAAAATTTAAACGCTCACGCGGTGTTTTCCACGTTGATTCTGTACGCGGGACGCCAACCAGGTCTTTGTATATCTACCAACACACATATGTGAATATGTGCGTATATATAGATAGGCAGAGTGTATACAGATATATGTGCGGTATCTCCGTTGCACGGCCAATGGGGTTTGAATGGCCGTGATAAAATGGTATGGCTTCCGAATGTTGACTAAACTGCGCGCCATTGCAGGTGGAAAACCAACTGGAAAATAACGGGCCAACGCTGATTGATGATATGCGCGATAACGTTCTCTCTCGTTCGAATACTCTGTGTGCTTGCGTGTGTGTCCATGCAACTGACTTTGTGTATATTTCCGAAGAAAATGTGTTGAATGTGAATTTATAAATGTGTAGTTAGAAAAACACTACAATCGCGTATTTATGCGGGCGTGGGAAGCCAGAAAATACGAACGCCAGCGAAAAACTACTTGCAACGATTCCTCGCGGGCAAGCCCATTTTTGCGAGAGAGAAATAAACGCACGAATTTATTATTAAGGCGCAGTATTCTTTCAAGTTTTCCTAAGCGAACGTCTATTTCGTAAGACGATATTTGTTTTAGTTTCCGCTGCGATAGCACTGGAGGTTAAAAGTCGAAAGTTTATCAGATTTTTCGTGATTCAGAACGAATTTCGATGATTTGTGGTAAAAATGAAAAGAAACAATTTGCAGCGTTTTTTGTATTTGCATTTTAATTCTATAATTTCGGCAAGTTTGCTGGAAACTAAACAGGAAGTTTAGACTTATACACAATATCTTAGAAAAATTGCAAAAATCAAAGCGGTTTGACGATTTTTCGAAAAACTCAGATTTTCGTAAAATTCGAAAAATCATAAAATTTAAACCGTTCAACCGATATTTTCCAAATTCAATGACAATCTTCCTATTATGATACTCTATTTATAAAGAACAAAATTAGCAATAAATCTTAAAATTTGCAGAAGTTAGAGCGTCGACACTCTTTTTTTGAAAATTTCAAAACGTCGTAGAATTCGTATTTTTCTAGCAATTCCAACAAAATTCTCGGAGAATGAAGAGCTTGTGTAGATTAACATCTGTGCAAAACGGGAGCCCTGTAGCTCAAACCGTTCTCGTGTTATAAACGTTTGAATTTTGCAGTGCCAGAACATACACACACACACACACACACGGACATTTTTTCTAGATATGATTTTTCGATATTTTGAGAAATTTTAAGCACATTGACATTGAAAACTGAAAAAATAAAAATTTCACCGTCACATAGCTTCTTCTATGAGGAAGCAAAACTGGTCGGATTCTTGACCAAATTGTCTCAATCTTTTGGGTGTGGTCAGTAAGAAAAATAGTGTAATTGTCCAGAATAAATGTTGGCGACTGGAAATGCGCAATACGATAATTCGTTGGCGGTTCGCGTGTCACGTCGAGGCTATTACGCGATGAGTAGGTAATTTGCTCGTGGATCTCGAGACGATCGACTCGTTCGTCTTACGAGCGTAACTTCGCTGTCGGCCAATCGGGAGAAATAATCAACGAGCGTGATCATGCGGCAGGTGAGAGAGGGTTTTATACTCGAGCAACACCGAATGATCTCCCCGAGAGTCATGATCGAGATGCCGAGCGATTTATCTTTTTCGCGGAACAAACGCGTACCGGATGCGCCCCTTTTGCAAACTCCCTGCTTTTTTATTTTTCTTTTAATCTGCTCTTAAACGCTTCGCATGCTTCCCCTTCATCTTCGCTGATACATTTACGCGTGAAGTTCTCGTGGCGCCGCTGCTTTCAAACGTCAAATTATTGCATTTAAGCGCGCGGACGCCGCGAAAAACTGGACCGAAGTACAACAGCGTGAATCGATTTCATCCTCGATAAAACAGGAAAGCATGGCCAAACAACCGAAAAAAAAACAGACTCATGATTAAAACTCGATCAAATTGCAGGTGAAGTATAAATTTATACTCAGAAAGGGTGGTTCGAGCAGATTTTTTTTTCTCTCTCGCGTAAGCAGGGAAATGGCCGTTCCCTCGAACAGACTCTGCAAAGCGCGTATGTAGATTCGTGTGTATTTTTCTCTCCGCTCCTCCATCCATCAGGTTTCAACGAATTCGGACATTTTTGTCTCGCGCGCAATAAGTTCAAAAGTTGTAAATCATTTTTATTTTTCATCAGGAAAATCAATCCAGTTTGAGTAGAAATATCAAAATTACGAATTCCATCAAGCTCCGGATTTGACAGCAGTCAAGCAACCTCCGAATTTATTAACATCGGGACATCATATTTTTTTGTTTCGTTTTTTTTTTTATCCCAGCCGATGCTGTACGAGGTTCGTATAGCTCGAGGAAATATGCATAAATCATTGTGACATTTAACTGTATATACACACGAGGAGACTCTCTCCTCTCCCGTTGTTTCATCGAAGCGTGAAAAATATATCGAACATATGTATATAGCCGAGCTCAACACCGATGTACTGCGTACAACGCTCATATACAATAAATGTAACCACGCGTATGTTTATACACGTTTTATATATATATATATCGTGGACATATCTATACATGGCACCGCCGGCTGATTCCAATTTAGTTCGCCCCGACGCAGATTGGTTTCGAATGCACGCGTTACTCATCCGCAAACGTGATTGGGTTCTGCGGGGGCGGTTTGGACGTCCGTAAAATCTACTAAGCTCTTTACCCTTCCGCGCTCCTCGTTCCTCTTCTCCACGATCTCGTTGCGAGGACGTGCAACTGGACTCAATTCGACCTGGCCTCGTTGCAGCTCAACTATTGATACATAATCTATATTATCTCTCAAGAGACTATGAAAACCGAACTTTCACACTGAGAAAAAAACGAAAAGAAATATTTTGTCGCCACGTACTGGCGATGGGGTTGGAAAAAAAAATTTCTTCAACTTTTTCGCCGATTGAAAAAATACAAATCTACAAAATGGTGTTTGTGCCCTTTTCACGCAAAAACCACTGAAACAATTTTGATGAATTTTTCACAGGAACATCAATCGCAATAGATTTCAGACTGTATTTTGATAATTTTTTTTTTTTTGAACCCGAACCAAAAAATCACATTTTTCGTCATATTTTCCACTTTCAAAGTTCACAAGCAATTAAAAAATAATAATTAATCAAAAATCGCTAATTACCAATTCAAAGATAATTCCAAAACGAAGAAAATGAGCGGTAGCTGGAGTGCCAGTTTGTAAAAAAAAAAATTTATAGCGAATTTGGTAAAATCCGAGTTTGAAGATTTTGAAAAAAAAAATATTTTACTTTGCGTATTAAGCTAATTGTACCCTTTAGCGCCAACTAGGTGTGCTGTGGGTCAGAGCCCGCAGGCACGGCTCCTAAAAATATAAATACATATAAATAAAATGCTCATTCCAGGATTTTTATGGTTTCCATGGATTTAATTAGCAACCGGAATATCCAAAATACTTTATGAATTTATTTTGCACAGTAAAAAGTGCAGTAAATCTTATTTTCTCGTTTTTTTTTTGGCTGCAGTTTCGCGTGATCTCTCTCTGGACGAAAAATCAAACGTGAAAAGTCTATGCAAATCCCTGGAGCTCCAGGGTATCAGAAACGAGGTGCCCAAAAGTGATGGCAATACTGTATAGACGTGTGGGATTGCGAATGGTACGAAAAAGAGGAGAGTGTGTAAAAAAAAAGGTCATGAGAGAGATCGAAGACGATGTTCATAAATATGCAGATGACGTCAGATAATCCAGATCTACGGGAGCACCGAGAGGACAACGCGCACACATGACTCGGATAAATCAAACGTGGGATTAAGTTGAGCGCGTCTCTCGTCAAAAACGAGAGAGCTCGCGCGCTCTGAATAATAACGAGCCGAGAAAATGGGCAGAGAAGTGGAGGCATAATGGCGAGGCTTTTCCAAGTAGCGAAGATGTACAGCCACGTAATCTGAATAAAAGTGTGTCAAAAATAATTCGAGAATCACCGCGAGCACATAGTTGTTGATCTGATTAAATTAAAAAACAAATTCCGTACGGAGCAGAATTCCGTGATAACGAATACGTTGGAGGCCATAAAAATCAACGATTCTCAATTATATCGTCACGAGATTCTTTGCAAATTTTTCAAGATGCGACACCCAGAGAAAAAGGGCGCTGGAAATGTATTTAGGAATCCTGGACGAGACGGGAAAACAAATGAGACTGAAAACGCATGTATATATATCGTGCAGGCGACGATATCTTCCAAGGCCCCAGGAGGAGAAGTGTAAAGTCAACTCTGTAGCAGCAGTGGTGCAAACGCAAGAAGGAAGATAAATCGTACGAAAGAGAGAGAGAGAGAGAGAGAGAGAGAGAGAGAGAGAGAGAGAGAGAGAGAGAGAGAGAGAAGAAAGATGGAGCACCAGGAGACGGAGGGTCTTCCCATTTCCATGGAGACGTATACCTATAGGCGCCCGGAGAAGTTGTCGAGATGGAGAGAAAGGAAGGTGAGGGGAAAGCAAGGGAGAGGGGTGAGGATGTAACGGGGGACACGCTCACGGCAAAAGAGAGAATACACACGCTAAGAACCAAGTGGGGGAAGATGAATGTCCTCGACCCCGTCCCACCATTATCTGGGCATAGATGCTCGAGAAGCTGCAGCAGGCTTGGCGGAGTCTCAACCCCCCAAACTGTAGAATCCTCGTCGTCGTCGTCGTTGTCGTCGTCGTCGTTCTCTTCTCGGGCGCGTTGGTGGCAGCCATAATGCCTTGCGCTTCCCCCGATGCACCACCATCATCCCTCTCTCTCTGCTGTGCCCTGCATCCTCCTCCCACTCTTTCTCTTCTCACCCTTAGACGTCTACATATCTCTGTTTTCTCAAGAGACTAAAAGAGACAAACTCCACTATCTCGCGCTCGAGCGAGCTTCCAATTTAAGTCTTAATAAGGCCACCAAAACGAGTCTATTCTAATCCCTTTGGATGACATCTTATTATTATCATTACCGCCTCGCATAATGGCGAAAGAGACGACGCTCTCTCATTTCTTTTGGAAACTCTACCTTATTTATTTATATTGCCCATTCCACTAATGTAGAAAAAGATCTCCTATAGAAATAATTCTTCGTCTGGATTAAGGCCCCACGAAGAAAATTATGCCAAAATGATATTTCTGTTAAGAAGGATTTCCAGGATCCAATTACCGAACCTATTGATTATTCGTTCATTAAAATTATACAGAGCACATTTATCACAACGAATCCCACGTTTGAATAAGTTTCAATCAACCAAATTATTTCCCTTTTCCGCAAGATCAGACGCGAGCCGTAAATTCAATTTTATTCAGAAAAAATCATTTTTATTCGTCGTAAAAATCGAATGTACAGCGGACTACAGAAATAACATAAAAACTTGCAGCCTCTCCAGCGTGAATCCAGCAGAATGTTATTGTGTGAAGAAGCCACAATCAATGTCCTATTGAAACCTGAAGATTTCTGCTCGCAAGGAATCACTTACTCCCGGTGATGGCACGCGCCCTGCCCATCAAATCTTCTTTGTGGCAACATGGCGTTAACTCGCACACGTTTCAAACTCTCGGTGTATCTCGCTCGCTTACTCCTTACAACCGAGGAGACGCATAACGGCCCGTAAATTTGTCCGAGCCTCTAATTTTATAGCCGTGTGAATCCATTATACGAAGTGGCAGTCGGCGAGTTTGCACACACGTACACAAACACACACACAGATGAATATAATGTTTGTGTGTGTTGGGAAGAACATCAGGCGTGAGCGAGACCGCATAAGGCGTGTGTGCTCCTCGCACGCTTCTTGAGTTTCTGTGGCTCCTCTAGCTTTTCTCCTGTGTCTCTCAACCTCGTTTTATTGCCTCGTAAACCAACCCCTCTTGGTCCTTTCACTGTTATCCTGGTATTAGGAGCTATAAACTTTCCAGTTGTCACAGATTCTTCAACTTCACCGTTACAGATCTTCGGCTCTACCGTAAAGTTGTAGAAAGAATTCCTCCGCGGAAAATCGACGTAGTAAGAACGAGTTTTCCAACATTGAGTGAGAACGAAAAATAATTTATCTATTAATTATTTATTGAATTTTGAAAATTGTCGCTATTTTTCGTGTCGATTGAGTTTTTGGGTGGCAAGGGGGGACCGTTTTTCGATGTGTTCCATTTTTTAGGAATCAATATCGAGAAAGAACAGTGAGAAGTACAATCTGCGAGGAATGTCTGATTGAATAAAAAAAGATTTTAGTTCATGGAGCATCGTACGATATTTGGAAGATATTCCTCATAGTGCGAGGATAATGGCGTTCGCGGATCTCCAGTTACAAGGAGAGATTCAGAGGGTGAAGAGCGCAGGGGACAAAAGGATACTCTCTCGAGGGAACTAAAAGGAGACAGGCGGGGCTACAGCAAGGAAGCAGAAAGATATATAAACATATAAATGCACGAATCGCCACACGCACCTTGAAGGATAAATGGAGAGTGGATAACGAAGGTACAAGAATACGAGAACGAAGCGAGTATATAGTGGCTGCTCAAACCCACTTCGTTCTTTTCGCATCTCGTGTGTACTTTAGTCTTTGTCAGTCGGAAAAAAAGCTCAAGAGTGTGCTCTACGCTTCGGGTGTACGTGAGCCCGGTACCTCGTGAGCGATGTTCTTTCAGCCGAGCGAAAAAAATGGAGAAAAAGAGCGAAAGATCGTGCGGGGGACGAAGGGATCGAGGAGAGTACAGAGGCTCGATAGCGCAAGGGATAAATGACCACTTTCGTCCTGCTTCTCGTCCTCTGATCCTTGCATGTGCTTTTTCGCATCCTCCCCTCCCCTCGTCGCAGCTTCAAACTCCAAGACACGCAGGAAACATCCAAGAGTGCTGTACTATCGCGGTAACAGCGAGTACATACGCTCGCACGTACATACTTGTCCGAATATCCATCGCGAGGACCTCGAGAAAATACGCAGAGAAGAATCGAGAGAACATATTTGCGTAGATTCATCGGCGAAACTTACACTAGAGTAAAAGTCTCGCGAGGAACAAGAGATCGAGGATCCAACGTAGGATCGGACAAGGCAAATACAAGAGTATAGGCTCGTCGTCTTTCTATTCGCTGAGGAGAGTTCTCTCACCAAGGGAAAATGCAAATTATCATGCGCGTACTCCAACTTCTAAAGAGCTCAAGGGATCTTATCCGTCGTTTGCACGTGCGCGCGAGAAAAGACACGGGTTGAACGATCTCGAAGGAGAACGTGAAGGGGGACTATATAGCATCGTTCTTAAACCTTGCTGTGAGATTTACGACTTACAACCCCTCGAGATTCGTGAAAGAATAAGGAGAACGCGAAAGAGACGACGGATCCGAGAGAAAAGGAAAGACGAAGAAATTTCATCTCGAGAACAGGGTGTCTGAGCCATTGTATTGGCAACGTTCTTAATTCACACTTGGAGAATATTGAAGAAACGATTTTCCATTCGTTATGGTGTGGATTTGGCTAAATGAAAAAAAAAAACAATCCTACGTTCGCTAAACCGTCCCTGCCTTTTGTCTACAACGCTAGACAAAAAAAAACAGTAATTTTTTAATCAAATACGTCTTTGAGTCACTATTGGAGATCCATCGTCAATTTTCCAGTTCGTCAAGTCACCAATGCCATTAGCAATGAAGATCCATCACCGCTCGGAGTGCCTTAACGTGTTCATTATATAAATTCCATCCCGAATAAAATCCTCGACCATGAACAATGCGGAGCATTCTTCCCTCTTATCGAAAATACCAATGGACGACGTTGCAATGGCGTAAATAAAAGTATTACGTTGTTTCGTCTCCCTTTCATTTATACATTACGAACCCTCCGCAGTATCAATTATCAGAGAGCCAGAGGCGATCCACAAATTCATCTCACACCCTATGCTTCGCACGTACTGTTTCTCCGCAGTCATTCGATATCTTTGTGCACTATTTCCTGATTAATAGCCAGTGAACAAGGAAAAACTATTATGCGAGAAGACATTGGTCAACAGAGCAAGCCATGGAGAGTGACGCCATAGATTGATGAGTTTTCTAAAATCGTAACAAGTTTAATGAGAAAAAATTCAGTTGGTGCCCAAGGAACTAAAGTCACAAAGAAACTTGTATTAATTCGAACAAATTTTTTCTCGATGTAGTTAGAAATCACTCGAGGTACGTTAGGTCTCCATGTTGAATGGGACCATACATGGATGTCGTACAAGAGACATAAAGAGCGAGGCTACAAGACTCGTCCGAGGATATTCCTTCAACGAGAGAAAGCACGAGCTTGAGCTCGTAGGCCTGAAGCGAAAAGCCTCTCCACACGTACGAATATGAACGTATATCGCGATGTATTCGTGTTTATATGTATTTACACACATACGTAGTAACGGAATAAGAATGGCATGGCGTGTGGCGTGGCTAAGTGCGAAATACATCAAGATCTTTTCTCCCTTCTTACGTTTCCTCTGCTCGATCCTCGAGCAGACGAGCGACGCGATCTTTTACCTCTTTCCTCTTTGCTGCCCACCTATCATTCTCTACCTATGTGGTTGTGCGTTTGTTGTATATATAGACCAACTCACCTTTGCGTTTTGGCTCGGATAACGCCAACGCAATGCAACGCCGCCGTAGATAAAACGACCTTCCAGATCGTAAAGCACTCTCGTTAAGAATATGATCCGGGCTTACCTTCGACCACGCGAGAACACTACTTTGGTCTCAAGCTCTTGCTTCACTCTCTCTCCTTCTCTTTCTCTCTCTCTCTGGGCAACTGCATGTGACCAACAAGAAATTACGGCTGCTACTGACCCTCTTCAACGTCATATGTACACCGCGCGTATCGTGCACGCTGATCTCTCTGCAATCCCTCCCCCCGCAGCCTTCTTTTTACCGTGCAAATTTACGAATATTCTGCTTGGATGCAAAATACAGAATTTCCAGAATCATACGATCACGTAGATACAAAATTTTTGTAAGATTGAAAAAGTTTTTCCTTTATTCGCGTTGCAATGAGAGGACCTGACCGCGGATTACGAAATAATGAGCGGAATGAGATTCGATTCTAGGCTATTCCGTCCACTCCATCCAGTCGATCGAGCAGATATTCGAGCAGCCAGAAAATTAATTAACAAGACGAGCTTCTTGTTCATCGTCAAGCTCTCGCTCGCTTGCACAACGATCCAAATAGAAAGACGATTCACAATGTGTTTGCCAGTGGTCGATTGATTAATTAGTATAAATATAGAGAAATGAGAAACTTGCCACGAGAGATTGTCGTTTCATAATAAAAATGACTTTGGAATATCAAAACTTGAGAAAAGCCAGACGACGTCGACAATCTTTGGTAGATAGCTCTTCACCCTTTATTTTCTTTCTCTCTCGTAACGTTTGTCTCGCTTATTCTCGAACTCGCGAGAAACAGCGAGAAAGCCAATGTAATAAAGCTCGTATCTCATCCCCGGACCTCATCGGCGTATAATATCCATGTGTGTTCCCTGCGAATGTGTATATTCGTTTGCATGTTGTATAAAAGCAACACTAGAGATGAGGATTTTCCCCTTCGCGAGTGATTTACAATCGGGTGAGTAAATGCGTGCAGGAATGCTTAAATTATTCTCTCTTTCTCTCTCGTCTTTGTCGTCGTGCGATTCTCCCTGTACAGAGCGAAGCTTATTCGTTTCGCTGCTTGAGATCGCGCGAGAAACTGCGAAACGAGATACACAGAAAAGAACGAGGAACACAGAACCGCGCGCGCGTCTTCTCGAATAATGTGTTCTCTCGCTCTGGGACTATTCGAGCTCGGCCAAAGAGCACAGCTTCGCGGCTTTGAATTATTCATCTTTAAAGCAAACTTCTACAACACGCTCTCTCGCTTCGATCCTTTGGACAATACACACCGAGGTTCCTTTACTATCTTTGTATCAATTCGATGATCCCACCGGAAGGTCCATTGCGCTCGAATGGCTCGGCTTCGTGTGTATGGAAAAAATTAAATTTCCATCATTTTTATTAATTTTCAATCGAGACGAACAAAATTGTCGGCAAAATTGAAATCAGTCTTTATGGACGTGGCAGCAGAGACTTTATTTTAATTTCCCACTCGGTGAAATTCATTTAAATCATTCTTTTGAGAATTCGATGAATTCTAATTTTTGGATCACAGCCATTTTTTTTCCAACCTCAGTATATTCTTTCCAATTGAATTGAAAATACCAGAGTGCGGAGCTAACGAAATTGGTCACTTCAACGAATTGATTGTATTTCATATGGACGGACTAAATTTTCGTCGTTTTCGAATTTATCTGATTCGATCTATATGTGGAGGTTTGCTATTTCGGATTATGAGAATGGAAAAAATGTCCCAATTGAATTTTTACTGTATGAATGTTTAACGTGGCGGTTCGGATGTCTGCGAAAGGATCAATTTTTTTTGTCTAGACGCAGGAAACCGTGTTCTATGTATAAATCGGCAGGAGGAATCGTCGCGGAGTTTCGGCTCGACACTGTTTCGTTGCTTTTTTTCTAACGGATCTGTATCCCGAAAGGTTTATTGCAGCAATCGAGAATTTCGGAAAGAAAGCCGCGAACGAGAATCGAACAGAAAGTTTGTTAATTTTTATTTTTTCAATAGAAATTTAATTGAACGTTTTGTGCGACGAACGCGACGATTTTAATCGTTTGTTTCCCATCAAATTACGAGAGTCCAAAATTAAATGAAAGAAAAAAACGTTTTTTCGCATATTTTGTAAGTTCGAGGAACTTTCGAGTCGACGCTAACAAGAGGCACGACAATTTGACCCTGTTTGTAATTCTCGCATCGTTTTCGTCGTCGTCGAGTCAATGAATTTCCGTGAATTGTTTATTTTTTCACAAAAAAAAAAATAAAATAAAGGATTTGAAAGGCACTTGAGAATAGATTTTTGTATTCGAGTCTTCGGGTTGTCGGAGGTGGGTGATGGAAATGCCAACACTAACGAGTTCGCTGGTGAATCGAGGAAAGGAGAAAATAATGTACCTTCGTATTTTCGTGGAGTGCGTGACCGTGTACGAGGCTCGGACGTATCGTGTAACTAAAAATACACAACTTTTCAAAGCCGTAGAAACGGAAAAAAATGAAGAATAAAGAAAAAATGGATGAAAAGAGCCATGAAAACAAATGCATGTGTATACGTCGTACATATGGCGGACGGCGAGGCTCGTTGTGATTAATGCTTTTGAGAAACGTGGTTCGACACGGTTAACCATAGAGGAAAGCAGTATGGCCGACTACAGCAGGTACATTAAGACCAAGAAGTTACAACAGCCCTGAAAACCTTCTTGTCATCCTACCAGAACCCACGTATATACCCACTGGAAGCCACTGATTTTCTGCCCTTTTATCAGAGAGGAAATCTCGAGCTGCATGTACACCTCTCGTCTGTCTACATCACAGTTTGCATACACATTATATTTATACATTTAATCCATTCATTTTCCGATTATGCTTACAAATTTTAAATGCTACTTCTCCGAAAGGCTCAATTTTTCGAATTCAGAAATTCTTTGAGGTTAGTATTTTTTTGCTTCCTCATGGAGGAAGCTTTGTGACAGTGAAATGTTTTTTTTTTTCCAGTTTTCAATGAAAATGTCCTTAAAATTTCCCAAAACATCGAAAAATCATGTCTAGAAAAAATGTCCGGATGGATGTGTATGTTCTGGGACTGTAAAATTCAAACGTTCATAACTCGAGAACGGTTTGAGCTACAGAGCTCCCGTTTTGCACAAATGTTGATCTATACAAGCTCTTCATTCTCTGAGAATTTTGTTGGAATTGATAGAAAAATACGAATTGTACGTCATTTTGAAATTTTTAAAAAAAGCGTGTCGACGCTCTTACTTCCGCAAATTTGAACATTTATTACTAATTTTTTTTTTTATGAATAGAGCATCATAATAGGAAGGTTGGCATTGCATTTGGGAAATGTCAGTTCAACGGTTTAAATTTTATGATTTTTCGAATTTTACGAAAATTTGAGTTTTTTTAAAAATCGTCAAACCGCTCTAATTTCTGAAAATTTTGTAAGATATTGTGTGAAAGTCTGTACTTCCTCTTTACTTTCTAGAAAAATTGTCGAAATTATATAATTTAAATGTAAATACGAAAAACGCTGCAAATTGAAATTTGCAAATTGCTCAAGATTTTGGCAATATTTTTCGACTGAACCAAAACGGAATAATCTTTCTCTGACATATTTGAAATATTTTTAAGGGTTTGAATGTTCCGACGGAAAGATGGTCAGAATTTACGACGTGAATTGTTTACGTAATTATTCTGTTCAGCCTCGAAATGATTTCGATTGCCAAACTAGCTCCCATTTTTTTTTTCTACTAAAATTTATTGTAAAAACCCGTTAATTTGGCAGCAAGAGAGAGAGACAAAATCAGGACTAACGGCCAATCATTTTAACGAAAAGAAAAAACGCAGTGCTCAGTCTTTTTAGAACGTGAGTTGCATCGTTTGTTCCGTCGGATTGCGTTACTTTTTCTTCGTCTCCGATGACAATTGCACGTTCCTTTGTGCAATTAACAAAAGTATTTCTCGCTCGCAGTAATACCATGAGAAGGATTGCCAAGAGTACGTGTTCACTTTCAATGAGAAAAAGCATTGCGAACGTGAACGATAGCGCAATAGAATTTTCCCAACAACAATTTTCCCACAATAATCGTTTGAGCTAATGGAAGGAATGCAGTTGCGCATGTAAATCAAGAAGAAAGTCGAGTCTTTGATTGACGTAAATGAAAAAAAAACGTCTCAACAGTTAATCGATTAAAACGTTTGGAATCAGTGAAATTTCCAATGATACTCAACAAATTCTTTCGTTGTTGGAAAAGCCTGAAAGTGAGACATTCAAATTGTAATTGCAGTCACGTTGCATTAGAAAAAAAAAAATCTTCACCTCCATCGTGGATCTTGTCTTTCGAAAATGTACCGTTTGCCAATGTTTTCTTGTGCGTAACGAACTCGCGTATCCCAGTCATCACGGAGCAGACTAGAAAGTATGGCGAAAAAAAAGAGGTTCGTGATCACGTTTGAAGAAGCGAAACTTGAAGCTTTTTCAAATGGCGATCGTTCTGCCTCGATTTGCCGACGGCGCGAAGAGATGACAGCAGTGTGGAGGCATATACGCTGCGTTACTATAAAATCATGATGCCAGGTCGGTTTTGTCGGGCTGAGGCTTGTTATTATCGTTTTAATTGGGTCCGGTCTCTTATCCTGCAATATTCGGCACGATAGGGTCGTACTTGCCACCAGCCATACCAGAAGGAGAGAGAGAGCGAGAGGAGAGAGCATATCGGAGCGAGAAGCTTTTTCGCGCACCACACAATTCTATACCAGGCTGCTGGTCCTAATCTGCAGCCGGCGGCAATCCCAAAATTGCCGGTTACACGCGAAAGACCGCCGGTAAACCCCCGCACAACTCGCTATGGTTTGCCGCGCGAATTAATTGCATTTTTTACGGGCTTTATCTTCCCGTTTATTTTTCTTTCTCAGATGCTGAGGAGATAGGCCATATTGAGAAATCCCGCGGTTCTACGATCTTCCCGAACCGTCGTCGAAAAAATATCTAACACCTCCGACACAAAACCCTGCGCAACACATTCTTGTAAAATATTTTTTACACCTTGGCAAATTTTAAAAAATATACCGAGACGTTGTTCCAGTTTTAATTCGGACGCAAAGAGCTATGGCGTCCGGCCGATTCTTGTCTGTCATTGCAGGCTTCGCTCCACATACAACGCGATATCCGCGTCAGAGCTCAAGATGGCGGACTCTGGTCCAGCGAGTCTCGCCGCACTGCAAGAGTCAAAACTTTTATTTTTCCTTATTTTCCGATTTTATCGCCCGCAGGCTTCACTCTTCGAAACGCGAACTTTGTGATATTTCCAGGTCGAACTTCTTTACGAATTTTTCAAGTTCACTGAACCAACTTTCAAGAAAAATTAGAATCAAGAATTTTTTTAAACAATCCGGAAATTCGAGACGATGAGACAACGATCGCGTCCTAATTTCATTATCTCGTTTAGTCAGTTAGTGCGATTAAGCTTGGGATTTTATGGTAGAATTCAATGTCAGTCAGCTCGAAGGAATTAAGACTAAAGGTCACCGAAGGCCCCGGTAGTTCTGACGCGGAGGAAAAAATGGTGTAGCGCGTTATTTCAAGGATCCACAAGTAGCGAGAATGTTGCTTGAGCGCGATAATTGAACAACTATAAATGAACAGCGAATTGCACTTGAACAGACGCGATACTTTAATTGAAATGCCCCGGCACAGGCCACGAGGATCGATTAGTTACGGCGCGGCTGTGGCGGTTCGAGACTTCACTTAAAACAGTCGCGATGACCTCATGATGATCACGAAGCAAGAAGTTTACGTTGATTAGGACAAAGTGGTCGTCCTTAGGATTCGATGAATTGATGCTTTTTCGTCATTTTTCAAACACGTTTTTTTTTTTCTTCATTTTTCGTCTCATCCGAGAATATATTGTTCTTTCTCCGAGCCCGTTACCCCAGGAAGATCGTTAGATACGCGAGATGAAAAATATTAAAGACCTTTTGCCCTCTGCGCCCTCCACCTCGTCGGATAAACTCGAGCCATCGAGCTCTCGCAACATTGCGGAGCTTCGAGTTCTTTGATTCCCCTCGAAATTCCTCAGGGGGAACGTAAAACCGAAAGAAAAAAAAAAAAAACAAATAAAAAAGGAATCTTCCTCCCGCGTACGAAGCAGAGCAAGCAAAAGAAATGCAAATAGTCTCGACCTCCGTAGCTTAAAAAAAGGGCGGTAGCAAGTGTTTCGAACTGCTGTAAGGCATCTTAGATCATTTTTACAGTGTTTCGCGTTAGTATAACGTGCCTCTAATGGGAATTCAGCCCCTCGTCTCTCCAGCTATCAAAATAGTCTCTGAGCAATAATAAATAAGATAGAAAAAAAAAAACGAACGGTATATTGTATGTAAAACATCATCCTGTGTCATAACACAGAGGCATCAATAAGTTTCAAGGAAACAAAATACCGGAGCAGGAGAAAATTCGTCGTTACACGTTCCAATATTCGTCAGAGTTGAGTTTGTCATCTCGTTATATTGACAAATTAATGACGAGCCTAAAGAAGCGTTTAAAAAATTGATTTTTCGTCCGAGAGCACGCGGAGCAGCAAAATTTGCCAAGAATTCCTCGTTTAGTTTTCAGGTTCGATTCTTTCGCTGTATATTAATAAAATATAATAAGTAGAACGTTTTTTTAACGAGTATGATGCTCGTCCGAGTATATTTCGTAGGTCGTCGATAGGCGTATCCTGCAGCGTGTATCAACCGACTTGATCTAGAAAGCATGGAGCATAGGGGGTTGATCGAACGAGTTTGGAGGGTCCGGAGAAGGTACGAGGGGCTGGACCGAGCCCAGCAGCAGTGATAAATCAGCCGCTGCTGCTGGCCCAGGCTCGATTCAGTATGGAGTCGAAAAGCAAAAGAGAAAGGAAGATGCGAAAAGAACGAGCGAGAGAAAAGAAGAAAAATCGGCAAGGAAAGAAACTTTGAAAAAATAAGGCGAGGGGAAAAAAACAGTATATGTCGAATGATCCAAGAAAAAGAAACACAAACATGGAGTTCCGACGAGAGAGAAACTCGGATGGATATAGATCGCTCTGCGTAGGGTTTCCTCCCATAAACTTCGTGTTCAGCTTTTCGGGCAGACTCGATCGTCACCCCATTACACGGACTACGTCCCAATGGGCGGGGTAAACAATGAGATTCTCCAATTCCCTCATATTTCGATGAGAAAGAAAATAAAACAAGCTCGAATTTTCTAAATCAATCAAATTGAGCAAAATAATGAAAGAAAACAAAAATCATTATTTCCATGTAACGCGCCGCGTTAATTATCGAAGAATACTTGAAAATCTTTCGCACGATCCTTGATGAAAATGACAAACTAAAACAAAAAAACTGGCCCCTCACTATTCTCCACTCCCCTTCAGGGGTTAATCCAATGACCATAAATAACTTGAGTCCAGTAACTTTTTTCACGCAATTATAAAAAAAGGTCCTACGACAGCGATGATCTCTGGATCATTTCGAGAAAATCCTCGACGCTGTACCCCAATAAGGGTGACTTATCGTTGTTTCATTTTCCGAGCCATTGTTCCACAACTCGTGAGATTTTCACGAGGGTGTGGAGCATCGGATGATGATCAAGATCCTGAGAGCAGGGAGGAGGCGGATGAAAAAGAAAAAAAAATGGAGAATAAGCGAGAGAAAAGTAAAACATATTGGTAATGCGATAACGTGCGAGTTGGACCAGAACGTTGAGATACGCAGAGATCCATACGTATAGCGAGATGTATACAGAGAAAGAGGGTGAACGTGGATGGTTGGTTATGGTACATGGATACACAGAAGCCAACCCTCTATCGCATCCCTCTGCGCTCGTCGTCAATCAGAATTCCGCGAATTAGCGTTAACGGGCCGTTATTGCCGCGTCCATTTGGCTAGTGTACAGTTTGCTCCTGGATATGAGCCCATAGATATCCCATATTCTACACCGTGGGCCCGTGTGGGTTACGGTCGCCATTGCCCTCCTGGAATCCGGTTAGTTACTGGCTCGATGCTAGTGTGTTGCACGAAAAGTATGTGTGCGAGAGGCTGAGATATAAATATATACGTGTGTGCATAGAGAGAATTCGATGTGGTTCTCGGTCCATAGCAGCGTGAGAGCATCGTTCGAACATTGCGCTGATCAGCAAGCATGCACCAAGGCAGCCAAGCACCACGACCAATTCGCTCTCTCTCTCTCTCTCTCTCTCTCTCTCTCTCTCTCTCTCTCTCTCTCTCTCTCTCTCTCTGTCTCTGGAAAGCCTCGATGTATTCGTGCTGTACTCGATCGGCAACACCAGAAATCGAAGATCTATACGAGGAGGCCTGGTACGATTGGATACGGCCGTGCACATTGTAGATAGTCTGCATACAATGTGTACAATGTATCCAAGCAATGTGTACACCCAGCGAGGAATGCTCCTACCTGGTCACGTTCGATAACTGTCCAACGAAACGCCCTACGCCAAGGGCTAAACTTGCTCGACCGTTCCAACTAACCCCCAAAATTGTCACCAGGAGAAACGAGGCAAGCCCCATGGAAACACTAACGAATAGTCACCATGTAACGATCGATTCACAATCTATTTTTGAGGACTGGTCATCACCCCACAATGGACTCGATCATTTTTACATTCTATTCAATTCGGTCTATGAAAAAAAAAAAACGACGATCGTTTATTTCTGCAACTGTGTCACAAAAATTGCTGCAAAATCGATCATTTTTTTAAAGAATTCTTTCCTATTGGAGGATTTCAAGAAATCTATCGACAACATGAGAAAAAAAAGTCAAGAAATCGTAATTTGTATTTTCTCTCCAGATAAATCGATCAGAACGAAAGTTGTTCGGATAACGAAGAACGCGAGTACAGTTTCAAGGGATATCCAGGAATGGCATCATGTCCGGAGCTTACGAAGCGAGAATATAATAGAGAGATCTGTTACGTGTGCCAGGAGAGAACACGAGGCAAAAGACGGGCGAGTCGAGACTAAACGAATCGTAATGAGACGTCTGTTATTACGCAACACTTGGAAGCCTGTAGAAAACATACATTAAAGTGTGTATATCTGCATACAGACGGAAAGACAGGTCGACTACTGTACGATTGTAATGCAAACGAGTGTATATTCACAGGCGTGGACTAGGTAATAATTAATTGAAACACACGGAGAGGCGAACTCGGTGATTCAATTACCCATGACTTTCAGCACCAATGTTATTTATGCATCTGTACAATATAGTCTTCATTTGCTCGCTACTGTCGCGTGCTGCATACAATTGCACACACTATTGCCTCGTTATTTTGATCGATAAATTGCGCAGGGGAATTCCTTTATATTTTTTTCCTTCTCTCCGCGTTTTCATTGCCGCGCTTTCACGCGGAAATGAAATTGTGGCATAAAATTCTTGTGTCCGTCGAATTAAATTATCACCAGTGGGAAGGGGCTCCGCGAGATAATATTCTAAAGGCTCGTGCCTTTTGAATAATACATAATCGTTATTCTCACGAATAACACACGTATGTATATTTATATGTGAATAATCTTTCGAGAGGATCGTTACCTTGTTGAAAGTTCAGCATCCTACGATGCCTTCTGGCGTTTATAAATACAGAGATCGACAATGTAACGAACTGGGCTACCGCGAAGGTCTTGTCTGTCACGAACAGCAATATGCTCATAATCAATCATCTATCTATTTACCAACGTACTCTCCAGACTACTTGAAATAATGTCTTTATTCGATCCTCCAACTTGTCAGAGAATTCGCTTATTCATTGGGCCATGGTTTCAAAACTAATTTACTGTTGACTAATTAAAAAAGTAATAATTCAATGAATAATCAGGATTAACGTTTGATTCGACGAATTAATTGGGTAGTTGCGTTTTGCATTAAAATTCAGAATTCTTACGATAATGAGAGTTTTTCGATGAGGGAGAAACTGTTAAAAAACTGTTAAAAAGAAAAAGTTATTTCAGTCAAACTATTTTTCTCGAATAAAACATAAAAGAATTCCAAGAATTGGTAATTTTGCCAAATTTCTTTTATTCTCATCAATTTTATGGATTGAATTCATATTTTGTTTCGATCAAAGCATGGAAAACAAGTTGTAAAAAGATGAGTCGCTCGCCTGCAAGAGTTATTTACGTCCAAGAATAATTTATTCGTGAAATTTAGTTTGGTTGATTCGAAAGAAACTTTATTTGGCAATTGGTCAAATTTTTCGATTCGAAATGTCGAGCTGTACGAATAAAGTGAAATTGTGCTTGGCAATGAACGTAAAGCTGGCACACCGGAAGCTTAAGTTAACTGACGCAGAATCGTTCGACAAAAATAATGCAGCCATGCACTTTTTTTTACGTAAAAAACTAATAATTCAAAAAATCCAATTCTACGATTCGCTGAAGACGAAATGATTTTTTTTTTTTTATAAACGCGACGCGAACGACGCTCGTTGCGAGACTGTCGCAAGGAAACTGGGCAAAAAAAATATACTTTTTTACTGTTTCGATGTTTTTTACCTGTACGCAGGCCAGAAATTACGTTCCCTTGAGAAAAAAAACGATTCGTGTTTTGGGGAATTTTAGTAGGACAGAGACTCGTCAAGGACGTCGAAGGGTCTTCAATCCGAGGGCTGTCGTTTTGTACCCTTGCTCGAAATAGAATCCGGTGACGCTCCGCGGGTGATTCAGCATTTATTTTTTGAGGAGAGATAGTCCCTCGTTTTTTCAAGGGATACGTTGTTACGTTTGCCGAGGAATTTCAAGGCTGCCGAAAGAAAGAATTGCTAAAAAAGCGAAAGACCGCCAGGAAAAATCGACACGGTTATCCTCGCATTTCCTGCAACAGTGTGGCTTTTTTACTTGTCCCGTGCAATACAGAGCAGGCTCGCTCTGTATAACTTGGAGGTCTCAAGGGTTGTTACGAACCCGAGGTACGAGGAGCATTGGCTTAAAAAACCGTTTAACGGGGTGACCCCTCGCTCGGACTTTGGGCAGCATTTTATGACGTGGCCTGCAACGACCAAACTATCCCATGAAATATAGATATATTTTTCTCTCGGGAACTCTCTGGCACTTGCGATTGCCACTCGCTCGGCAATTTGACCTGGGAATTGGCAACCTGAGCGAGAATTTTTTTCCCCGCCAAGTGCTAAATATACAAACGTCGAGAATCAAAACTGTTTTTACCAAATAATCAAAGTTTTTTCGCCAGTTAATATTTATTGGGACATGAATAAAAATTTTGATAAATTCGTCAGAGTTTTTCATTTTAAAGGCGCGTTTCGCAAGAGTTGAGAAAAAATTTGGCTGCAACGAGAATTTTCGATAATTCAGTTTTTTTTTTAATATTAAAAAAAAAAAAAAATCGCGTGGAACGTCGCAAGTTTATGGACACAGACGAACTCGGTCGTAATCGCCCAGCTACCTGACCACGCTCTTTTTTTTCGGTGTTTTTAACTTTTTTCAATCAGCTGGAACATCGACGATCGAGTCACGAGGGATCTCAAGGTTGTCCCTTAAAAAACGAGGCAAACAATGGTTCGTCGCGGTCGTTGGCGTTTCCTGCAACAGTGTGGCTTTTTGACTCTGCGGGTTCCGAGAGATCTCAAGGGTTGTTGAAAGAACGCGCGGGGTCGTGCCGTGTGTCCGGTTCGAGAAAAAAAAAAGAGAATCTTAAACGGGGTGACCCTGAGGCCTCGAGGCTAAATCTTTTTTTTTTGCTTCATTTTTATTGCGGCTGTTTTTTTTTGGAGGCTGCCAAACGGTTGTAAAGGGTCATATAAGTGGGACAGAGGGTTAGGCAACCTGCGCTTCTCGCAGAAGTTTTTACGTGCCAAGCCAACTTACTCCTCAGGCATTTCCCCTACCACATTTGCTGAAAGACGCGGAACAGATCTGCGGGTCCCAATGACTTCTCTGGCGGCTAGAACACTTCCCCGCATATACGAGCCGCGTTCGGACAAACCTCGTGACCTTGCAATAGGCCACAAATAGCCAGTTTAGGGCCCTGTTCGAACATCTTCTTTTTTTTACCAGCTATTTTTTTCGTTCCTTCTTTTCTTACTGTCCGAATGAACGTTTGGGTCTCGAAGGACGATGCTCGGGTTGTACGAGGATGAGCAGAGAGTGCGAGAGGCCCCCTAGCATGGGGTTAAATCGCATTCGAGACTTTAGTTCCTTTCTGACCGTTCAACCAGTGAGTTCACCAAGTTTTCCGTTTACCAGTTCCACGACACTCCATTTTTCCGAATTGGTGAGTATTCGCCAAAGTAGGCGAGTCACATTCTCATCAAAAAGTTAGAAAACCCAAAAAAAATTGCTGTTTTCCGTTCATTGCGGCCCTGAGAGTATCGACGCGTTGTATCATCACTTCCGGTCGGTCGAAATTCCGTGAGTTGTTCCAACCCCATGATTCAAAAATCCAATCCAACGATTTTTTCCCTCCGCAAGAATGCAAAAAAAAAAAAGTGAGTATCGCGAACGTTCGGATCTCGCTGGCCGATCAACGTAATCCAACCGCGTTAACGCATCGAGAACGAAAGTGAGTAAATGACGCGATTATCGCGATGGATGTAATTCACGAGCAAACCGGAAGCGTGAGAGTGCGAACGACGCAGGGATCGAGAAGAAGAAGAAGAAGAAGAAGCGAAGAATCGAGGACACGAAAAATCCGGATAGGCCAGAAATCTCACATACACAAAACCGAGTGTATATTAAATATCTATAGACACATTTGATACAGAGATATACAGAGTGAAGTGCGGCCATTGACGGTAGCGCGGGAAGAGCGCGACGTCGTCGCCCGGCGGCGTCATTCGAAGAAAGTATGCCGTTTGAGCAGCGTTGGACGAGGTCGGGAGCTGCTCGTTGGCCATATCAATATACCTAAGTGAAATGATACGAGTCGGCAGTAAAGACCGACAGTAATGACGCATTAGGGGGTTGGCAGGTCGATTTAGTCGGCTATCAAACAACGGCGAGTTTTTATTGGACCGCTGTGGCACGTGAGTCGAGTCTGAGCGAGACAAGAGAATAAACTGTGCGTGTGCGTGTGTATAAGAGTTCATAAGCGAGTCACAAAAAGAAGCGAGCAGATGAGAAGTTGACAATGTTTACAGAGAGAGAGAGAGAGAGAGCGAGAGAATGTGATACAAAATATGAACTGTTATGAAAGAAAAAGTAAGAGGAAGCTGAGCCACGAGAGAAAATAGATAAAAGGATGGCAAATAAAACAAGATGGCCGCTGAATGGCTCAACACCGAAAAGAAACATCGATTCCGTAGTCGCTCTCCGATTTCGTCTCTATTTCGATTTTATTTTTATTTTCATCGTTCCTCGTTTTCTCTCTCCATATAAATTTCGATATCGCACGCGCGTTCCGTATGCACTTGACGCCCGATTATGAGAAGACGAGAGCACGCGCGGGGGCACATACTTACGCGCGACATTTTATGCGTTTTATAGGCTCGAGATACAACACATTTAGAGTGCGAAACGATCGTGTATATAGCGAGAAGATGCTCTCGCGCACCCAGACTTCTATCATCCACCTCTTTCTCTCGTTTTTTATCCCTCGCCCGTTTGTGTGGCTTTGCGTGGGCACCACTCGCAGCAAGTTTTGCTTCGAGGGGGTTGAACGCTCTCTCCTTTATATACTTGCCGATACGAGACTCTCTATGCTTTCTCGGACGTTCTTCTTTGAGCTCTTTCGCGTGCTCCGAGGGACTTTTCGGCCTCATGAATCGAACCGCGAGCCAGAGAAACGCTACGGGAGCGAAAGAACCAGCGAGAAAAGGGAAGAGAGAAGAGGGAGATGGCGTGCGAGAGGAACGGCGGGACTGAGGGGGCAAAACCAGATCGATGGGATCAATATGCAGTAAGTCTGAAAGGACCGCGTCCACGGGTTAATGGAGAAACGCTCTCGTGAACGAAAAACGAAAATGGCCGAGCTACAGCCCTTCCACATATATCTATACATATTAATAGATGCTCGTGTATATACGTTTATATGTTACACCCTCGCATTCACGAGAGAGCAGGATATTGCTTCGTTGCAGGAAGGTATTTCTCGCGCCTCGAGCATATTATATACACGCAGTTTGCTCCAACCTTATAATTTACTAAGTGTCAACTTGGGGGATTAAAAAAAACTTCATTTATCCTCCATCGGAATCGAACGCCGCACGAAATTTTTCACATTTTCTCGTCGCAACACTTTTGGAGTAAAATTGATTTCGTGACAAACTTCAATCAGTTTCATTATTCTGGATCAATATTCCGTTCGAAATGTCGCTCAAATATCTTTTTACGAAGTTTCGGTAGAAAAATCTAAATATTGAGAAATTTATAAAATTTTGTCATAACGTTCCTCAACATCAAGTGCGAAAATATCGAATTCTTTAATAATTTTGTATAAACATTCTTGACACCAAAACCAACAATTTTCTTCTACTAAGAAAAATTTTGTCAACTTTTTCCATCTAAACGCGCGTGTAAATTGAAACGGCGTTTCGTTTATGAGTTGCAAAAAATGTTTTAAGGATTTTCCTTTAAAAAATTGGGCTCATTGGGTCTTTCTGGCTATCTGCAAAAAAATCCTAAATACATTTTTTTTTCAACTCTTTGAGGAAACGTGACTTCAATTTACACGCGGCGTTTCGATGGAGAAAATGAAAAATTTTCATTTTTCTTCGCTAATAGAAAAAACTGTTAATTTTTGGTGCCAAGAACGTTTGTACAAAATTTTGAAATAACCCTGAATAAAGTAATTTTCTGATAGTAATACCTTAAAGCAGAATTCTCATGTACATGAAAACGGTATGCTTATAAACGTGAACTTGAATGTTCAATTACTCGAGAACTGGTTAGAAGAAAAATCTGAAAAAAATTGTATTGTCATGTTTAATACTAAAAAAAATATATTCAAATTTTTAAATTAAATTCTAATTACTTTGAAAATTTTTGTGTTTTTAACAACATGGCGACATTGTCACGCCAGTAACGAGATGCCTTAATCCTCAATTTTCCGAGCATCGGTTCGTGGGTTCGCTCGATATTCAAAGGAGTAAAAAGATTCGATCGTGATTTTTAGTCTCTGCGTACGAAAGGGTGCACGACGAATGAATTTATTAAAGGTTTTCGTTCCACACACTTGAAGCCTCTCCACCGTTCTCTCGTACAGTTTTTATGAATAAGCAGAAAATCAAATATTCATGCTATATGTTGCTTGGTATATAAATATTCATGTGTATTACGAACGTGTGAATGATCGCCGGGAATGATTATTATTGAGTACCTCGCGGATTTCATTTTCACATCGATTAATAAGAATATATCCGAGTGCCACGTACAATCCATGTAGATTATGTGTACACCGGTCGTTATAGCACGCTATTTACTCGGATCGTCAATTAATTATTTGAAATGCGTATCGAATTAGTTGTGTGTACCCTCTGTAACCGCGATACATCTGTGCATGATTCCAATTTACTGCATAGTGTGTTCTCTCCTTCTTTCTTTATTCTCTTTCTCTTTGGCTCGATACACGACAAGATAAATTAATGTTATTGCAATGCGACACAGTGTACAGGGTATCTTGTCGTTTCTCTAGCCTGAGCGCATAACCAATGCTACGCTTATCGCTTCAATTCACATTCGCAATATTATCTTTCTCTCTTTGCCTCTTTCTCCTGTTCTCTCGACGGCGGTTCACCTATAATTGCAACGCGTACTTGAGCGATGAGTTGTCCGCGGACTCTCGTCTCCGGCGACATGACGTAAGTGGCGGATTGCTAGTTTTTTTTTTTTTTTTCTTTTTGCAAAATTCACCCTCGCATTTTGACTTCCGCAGTTCGTTCTTCGCGGTTGTTTTTGTTAATTCGGAGCTTGTTTGTTCTCGAATGATAAATATCAAAAAAGGAGAAAAAAAAAAGTTATTTTTATCGGAATTCGAGCCACGGAATGGTGTAAAAAAAAAGGAATCTGTAAATTCGGAATATACATCATTACCGCGTCGTATTTTTTTGCATTTTTAACCGTGCGGCTACATTTTTTTTCCGTGCGCATGTGTATGTTCCATGCGAGTAATTATGATAAAATCTAAATCTAATTATCTCGGAGTAATGAGGATAAAACGAGCGAACAAACTACATTAATTATCTTTTTTTGGATCTAATGAATTCACTACGAACATGGAAAATCGTGGATATCATAATAATTATAATCTACATAGAAATTACCCAGGTTATCGCAATTATATCCCCAGAGGCCTATTTTCTATAAGAATTTTTTATCGATCCCTCCTCCGTCATATTTTTTCTACACTGAAAACAAAATTTTGTTGAAAAAAATCGATATTTTGTTCGATACGTTCGACTAAACGTTTGTTTTTGAATAATCGCAAAAATTGTGTCATTGCAGCAAGAAATATTTTACAAAGTCTCTTCGGAAGCAAATTTTTGTCGTTTTGCAAAATTTTACAATTATCCAAAAATATTTAGTTTACCGTATTCAACAATATATCGACGATTTTTAACAAAATTTCATTTCCAGTGTAACGAATAATTGTTTCCTTATCTCCTGCTATGATTCGGGCCGCGAGAGAAAAGTTTGCGACAAAAATTCTAGTCGTCGAATCTGAGCTAAAATACAGGGAAATGGAAAATAGAGTTTCACGCGTAAAGATCAAAGAAATAATATTTAAAGGAGCTACTGACTTTTCATGCCGTCGGGCGAGCCTCGCGGTACGAGGGAGCGAGAGACTAAAACTCAAAGCAACATGGCTGATCCCCACTGCGAGCGGGATTCGAGATCGTGTGTTATTTTCCGTATCACGCATCCGCCAACTTACTCATATACAAAGCACGAGATTTCTACACGTAGACGAAAACAGACAGACAAATAAGTTGAATCTGCTGAAAGTGACGAGACTGAACGCACCGTCTAAGCTTTTCTTATCCCTCAAGGATTCTCCTCACTTACCATCGAGTTATTTTTAACCGAAGCGGCATCAACACGAAATTCTCTCTCCACCGAATAACGAAAATTATCCCGTTTTCCTTTTTCTTATTTCCAAGACTCCGCGCGCAAGGGAAAAAAGTCTCTTAACGAGATCGAAACGTTTGCCGAGATAAAAAAAAAAAAAAAAACGACGGATATAGAGTCGGGACGATGGATGCATGAGCTGAACGTGCGGGGGAATACGCACTACACAACTTTTGGAACACTCCGAGCATGGGGATGCGAACGAGAGAACGGGGTGTATTTGGGGCTCGTTGAAGTTGATGAATTCGGGGAGGAGGCTGGCGTTTAAAAGCTTTTCTGTTTTACTTGTTATTGAGCAACATTTTCAACTAGTAGTAAAGTTCGCATTAGTATTCTTGTGAAAATAATTTTTTTCTACGATAAAAAAACGTTGTTTTGTGTCGACGAAAGATTGAGGGGATGAGAGTCGTCAGTGGGGTGGAAAATCAATAGATACTGCTCGTTACAACGGAATGGTCGTTTTCAAAGTTTCTAAATGACGTGAATCTTGGAGAAAAAAAAAAAAATTAAAAAGAAAATTCTTTTTTTCTAACGACTCTGTGACGATACGTGATTTTTTTAACAATGATTTTTATTTTCAATCGAAATAATCGGTGCTTTACTTTTCATGTTTTTTCAGCTTGGAGGGAGCGAGATGGAAACATGCTCGTTGGAGAATGGCGGAAGCTGCGAGACGAGGCGCGGCATATCGTACTCAAGGAACGGAGGCTGCCGAGACCCATGGACCGCGTGCTGCCGAGGCTTCCGCGCGCGTGAGCGAGAGAGACGGCGAATGCTCTCGGTGGAGGGGAAAATATGTGCCAAGATGGCCGCTCGCACGTTGCCTTCTCCACGTCGCAACTCGCTCGTCAAGTGAACGAATGCCGCGGATTGACGTACGAAATATCAAAATTCGTCAACTGTCTCGCGAGTGATGGATCGTGCACGCGAGGTGTTTATCGCGATCTCTTCGAAAAACCGATGAGAAACGCGAAGGATTATTCAAACCCGAGGATATGTGATACTCGCAGATCGGCCACGCCCAAGCCGAACGGCCATCTTGGATTTAACCACGTGAGTCAGTACCGCGAACGAACAGCGCGCGCTCTCTCCCGGTGTCTTCGGATTTCATACAAACCCTGCATCGGCCAACGCTCCAACGGCTATGGAGAAGCCAATCCACGCGCTGCATGAACCGTCGGCTGACGCCATCGCTCAGGTATTTTTCTCAAATCTCAACAAAATCGTCGAATTTTCCTATAACTGCGTTTTTCAAAATGCTACTTTATGCTCCTGGATCCACTTTTCACTTAGGTCTTCTCAAAATTAGAGAAAGGAGAAGATTTAAAAATGGTCGACAGGCTCGACCTTTTCTTTCGATTGAAAAAACCCTCGAAAGAATTTAAAAATCGTAATTTTTAATTCGTATCCTTAAAAAAATAATTTCTTTACGTCGCAGATAATTATTTTCACCTTTTTTCCCCGGAAAATCGATAAAAAATCGTAACTTTTGTAAATTCGAAACGATTGACGAAATATCGAACCCAATTATTCTCAGATTTCGGCGGACAAATTTTGAAACTCACGAATAATACGCTGCAAAGTGCAGAGTTATGTAGAAAAAAAATTTATTACCGATTTTACAAAAATAACAGAATTCCATGAACGAAAAAAAGGGAGAAAGCACAGGCGACACCCCTAAAGTCTGTGCAAAGCTTGAATCGCTAAAAGGCTTATAATGATTTGGAGAATGCAAGAAACGGCACGTTGTGCTCGTGCTATTTCGTACTAGCCCTTAATTTACTGCTCGACGTTCAAATTCCTGAGCTCCATCGAATAATTTCTGCGCAACAAAGCGCCAAGAATTTTCATTTATAGCTACACGCGTTTTCTTATCGCTGCTCCGCGCCGAGCTTCTAATCTGACCAAGTTATCTTAGAGTTTTGATTCAGTCCAGTTCTCCGTAGTGTACGGAGAAAATGTGTGCTCGAGCTTTTGCGTAAAGCAAATAGCGCGTGTATATATATCTCGAATCCTGCGCGTTTGAACGTTGTTGAAAGTTATTTTTATCCGCGCCCCTTTCGAGAAATTTGCGCTGTCGACGCGATAATAAATCGAGAAACACGGAGAGTTCTTTTGTTTCTGCCTGTTGACACGCCATTTTTTTCTCCACGACGTACGACTCGCTGTTGAGAGTGTACGCACATGTCCATGGGTGTGCGTTCACATTTACACTGAGCAAAAGTGACGCGTGACGAGTAGAAAAAATGGTGCTTTTATTTTTGGCAAATCACTCGGGCCAATGTCATTGTGAGAAAATCGCAAGATTCGCACATTGTTAAACAAACGTATTTGAGGCTTTTTGTGCTCGAGACTGATCCCCGGAACTGGCAGGAAAGTTTATCGATTCGCAAAGAAATTTCTTTGTTTTTCTGCCCAGAAAAGAAAAAGACGCGAAAATAGCAGCAAAGTGGACGAATTATTGAATTCTTTTGGTAAATCTTCAAAAGTCTGTGCAGCGAGCGAAAGTATTTTTCACGAACTACCTGTATAAGCGAGAAAAAAGGCTGGTCATTGAGAAAAAAGCTTTTTTCTCGTACTCGCCATTCCTTCATGTATAATGCAGAGCTGAACGATAAATTGTACATACTCTCGAGATGAGATTAGATCTTCGATTAAATATCCGGTTTCCGTTACGAAGCACAAGCGCATGTGAATCATAATCGAACTCTGAGAATGCAGTTTGCGAGTGTGCTCGCGAGAGCAAGAGAGAGAGGGAGAGAGGACGCGATAAATCTTCTGGGAAAGATTCATCAATGATCGAGTGTATATCGATTGTAAGAATCGATACAGGATCGCCCAGCACAATTGTACGAGCAGTGTGTATATAGTTACTCGAGCTAAATCACCAGTGGCATAAACTCCGTGTGGCGAATGTTCGCGTGCAGAGATATCCTTAGATCATTTTCCAAACTCAATGTACGAAAGCCCGAGTATTTATACATTTGTACGAGTGTGTATAGAACAACAGGAGCTCATAGGCGTGTTGGCACTCCTGCTGTTGGCTACTAGCTACCTTTTTCGTTCCATTCCGTCGACGCACACGTACCCACACTTGGCTCCAAACGAGCTATGACTGAAAAAACCCAAGGGCTGAATCACTGCGACAAAAAGAAAGTAAAACTGTGGCTGCTGACAATCCCAGCTCGGGCAAGGGACATTCCGGCTCGAATTCGTCGTCCATCATTGGAAATTAGATCGTGGTTTCAGGCAATAGATAAAAATGAGAATTATGTACTGGGAAACTGGACGCTTGGCTCGAGTGTGTCTGTGTGTGTAATTGCGGTTTAGAATTCCTTTTATTATTTATCGCGTGATTTGAAAAATCGTGTCTCGTTTTTTTCGTAAGTGGAGCTTAAACTTTTGCTGACTGCTTTGGATTACGTCAGAGTTACCGAACGTTAACAGTTTTCTTGATTGCAATATTTTGAAAATGCACTCGTTCGTTCACAAGGATTGAGAATAATTTTGATGGTCGCGTGAAATACCTTGAAAAGACGAATAAATTATTTGGGCACAGAAAACAGGAGAGAAAAGAATTTCGTTGTGGAACTTCGTTTTCTGTTTCTCTTTGCTTTTTGTTTTTTGTATTTGTGAGTTTGGAGCCAAGAACGGTGAAGCCACGTAGGCTCTAACCCCGGGAGATCGTGCTGGCGCGAGATATCGTCAGAAAAACCGGCTGGAATTGCTTCATCCAAACAAGAACTATCTCTCGGAGTGGATCTGGATATTAATCAGGAAAGAACGCGTCGTTCGCGTTCCTTCGGCGTGGCTGGTCGGCGCGAGGACTTCTTTCGCGTGCATGAGAAGAAGAAACCAAGTGGAAGAGCCAACGAGATGAGGAGAAAGGGAGAGAGACCGAGGCGCGTTGGGAGGATCTTCTCAAAAGAACTTGGTACGCTCCACACACACACACACATACGATGGAGGTTGCAAGTTTTCTTTCTTTCTCTTTGCGTACTTCGTATGGTGTGGGCATGAAAAAAAAGCCGCGCGGGAACGTGAAAGAACGGAAGAGCGAGTGGACGAAGAGTCTGGAAAAAAAGGACGACAAAGAGAAATAAGAAGGATGTCCTCGCGTAGGATCCCGTGGCGCGACGACGATGTACAAGCGCGCGCAATGAAAAAGGAGATTCTCCATTGCAACAAGAGAACCTCCAAGTGGAAAAGGAAACCCAGAGGGAAGAACGAACGCGCGAGAGTCTCTTTCGGTAACGTGTAGAAAAAGAAAGACGACGAGACTGTGGCAAGAAGGGTGCGGTAGAGAGTTTCTGGCTTGCTCTCACCTGCGGAAGGAAGGTAACGAAAAAATGGTGGAGGCGAAAGACGGTGGATGGAAGAGAACCGATAAAGGACGAGTTTTTTTGCGCCAGTGTGTCGCGCGGTTTTCTTCGAGAGCCCGTAGTCCCGGGACGTTCCTTTGGATGTGCTTTTGGCTCGACTCAGAGCTGCTGGCTCTGCTTAGCGCGAGCCTTTGGACGCCCAGCGCGCATTCCCCGAGACTTCTTGGCCCCGATGAACCCACTTGATGAAATCCGCTAGACCGAGCACACAGCCAGCAGACAAATAGAAGCGAGACCACCAGAGACACGTATACAGAAAATATCAGCAACCACATGTACATACATCGACTCCTCGCCAAGATAAGGGCGTAACTCACGTTTCTTTTCGTCATGAATCACGCTGGTTACACCCTGGTGCTTATTGGTCCTCGATATCCACATACACACCGCCGATATGACGACCAACGTCGAACTTGGTTCAAGACGTACTCCAAACTCAAATACACGCTGCGGAATATCATCGCAAATGCTCAACACACACACACACACCGATATTTATCTCGAGCTTTATTGAAGCTCGCGAGTTCGACCGACACTGCCTGCATGTACACGCATCTCTCTATGCCTGAAATATGTGCTTGAATCGCGGTTGAAAAATTGTAACGCTTTATAGTTGGTAAATAGCCATTTCGCTCGACGACACATATTTTTATGCTGACGTATCTGTCCCTCTTTTTATCACTGCCTCCCGCATTTCTGTTTGACTTGGCACTGATTCCTTACATCGTAGAAATTGTGAAAGCATCGTCGTTTTTTTTTTCGACACTTTGGTTTCTCGCGCACACGCTTCCTCGCTCTATTTTATACTTTTCTTTCGTCACTTACTTTGCGACGACATCAAGGATTTTTCACATCCGGCCTCGCAACGGCGCACTTCTCTGAATTTCCCTAATTCTCTAACCTTTTCGATTTTTTACGACGCCCAGGGTCGTGCAGCCAACGAAAGATTGCCGATAATTATTTCAACAGTAATCGCTCCTCAAATAAATTCTTTTTCGTACTATTAACGAGAGAAAGATTGATCGACAAGATTCTTTCGTGCTGTTAAGTTTGAAAAAACTCTGACCATGTTTCCAGTGTCAATTTATTTTTAAATTATTTTTAATTCACGTTTACGTGCGTATCAGACGAATCGCCTCCACACAACGAAAGTATTTGGAAAATAAAATGAACGCCTCGCGAATATGTTGAGGATAAAAACTCGTTGGTGTATGCAAATCAATATTTTAACTTGGAAATATACGCTCCCGTGGAATTGCACACAAGTAGATAAATTAATGGTCCACGAAAGTTTAACCTGATGCTGCAATGTCGAGAATCCTAAGATGTCTTTATATCATGGACTGCATATTCAACGCGATGGAAAATCCGAGTGGCGTTAAAAATATGAAGTTTCACTTTGAGAGATTATAAAGAAAGTCGCTCACGTCTCTGGCAACGTGGACTCGAATATTTCCTTCATTCAAAGTCGCCATACTATTCTGTTTCAATAAAAATTCATTCAAAACATATTTATTCCCACTTTTAATTGATTGCGAGAGGTTAATAAAAAACAGATAATGGGTCAATAAAAAGCAGATATCATTCGTTTTTTATATTGTATTTTCTTAAATAAACATTTTGGCTCGCCCTCAGTTCTTTAAGCTGATTCCACACATTTTAATTTATCTCCAAAAAAAATGATATTCACGATGGTGGCTCAACAAAGATCAATATGTTTTGTCCTCGATCATTTACGTCCAAATTTCTTTCATACGTAAATTAAATAAATCGAGTATAAAAAAAAAGAATTTGCCTTCTCACTCTTTTCTTTTTGAATTTCACAAAAATTCGTCCCAGTTTTTTAAACGAAAAGCGACCAAACAATAATCACTTTTCTGAAGAATTTTTGCTTCCTCCCTCCTTGACGACACTAGAGTAAAGTTAAAAGTGCATAAGTGATAAAAAAAAAAATGAAACGTAAATGACGTATACGTTAAACACACACGTAGGAATGTCCGGTGAACATGAGCACGAGCTCGTACGCCAGCAAAGCTCAGAGCTTATCTCCCCAATCTAAAAGGCCGAGGATATCGGCGCGTTGCACTTGTTAGTGGCCCCCGCGGGGTTATCGTACCGTCGCGTCGTCGTTAATGCGCTCAGGCAAACTCCCTCTCGCGACGACGATCATGCAGCCTGCTTCTCTCTGTTTCAGCAGCGTTAAGTAGGTATGCATGCATATATTCGCCCAATCTCTCTCTTTTTTCCTTCTGTCTTTATCGCCCCCCCCCCCTGCTCGCTTTTTCTCCCTTTCTTTCTTTCCCACTGCTGCTTCCAACTCTTTTATCTTTGTCTCGTCTATGCATGGCGTTAACGTGCGACGATACTCGAGAAAAATAATTACAAACGAGCTCGTAACGCGTACCTTTCCCTGCATGAGGATAACCTGTTCGTCGTATATACCTACGCGCCTATGTCGAGAAATAAAAAATCAAACAAAGTGGCGATGTTAAGTGAATACATTCGACGCAAACGACACACTGCCTATCGTCTCGTTTACATACCGCGATAATAATTGCAAGCTCGCATCATCCATCATTTCTAATCCATTCCGTTTGTAATTGCCATGAAACATGAGCGATCCAGACTTCGGAACTTGTAGATTTTTACACATTTTACGAGCAACACGAAATTTTCGGTATAAAATTATTTTTGAATCGTAAAACTGTAACCAACCAGTACGAACGATGGCAAATGGAATATTTCCGAAAGGATTCCCTTAAATTTGAATTTCTGCTAAAAATATTCGTTTCTTTCTAAATTTCTTGAATACATCGTTTCAGGAAGTTGTTTTCAATGTTTTCCTCCACTCGAAAAATTCCAACATCTGCGGTTGTAATTCGAAACAATCTCTTGCTACGAGAACTTGATTTCGAGGACACGTGGTGATCCAAATTCTCGATAGTCTTAAGGACTCCGAAGAACTTTGGTTCTGACGAAAGAAACGAGCCGACAGCCTCGTCCAACGAGAGGTTCACTGAAAACAAAATTTTGTTGAAAAAGACGAAAATTTTGTTCGATACGTTCGACTAAACGTTTTTTTGAATAATCCCAAAAATTGTGTCAATGCAGCAAGAAATATTTTAGAAAGTCTCGTCGGAAGCAAATTTTTGTCGTTCCACTCGTAAATTTCGTTAACAATTCCGTTAGAAACCAAATATACTGTCAAAATAACGAAAATTTTGAAATTATCAAAAAACATTTAGTTTATCGTATTCAACAAAATATCGACCATTTTTAACAAAATTTCATTCCCAATGTTCTATTTTTCATGTGTGCTCGATGAACGACTGGGACATGACTGACTACCGGCGTTTAAGAAGCTTTCCAAAAAACGTCCGACGAAACTTGCGTAAGCTACAGCAGTAACAAGTTTTTCTTATGAAAGAGAACTGAACCACAAATTGCCACCATTGAAATTAGACGTCTCGTTTGACGAGCTGCATGTAAGCAGGTCTGGTGGTTAAGACGACTCAAAGCGAGGGAATGAGATCCTTCGGAAGCCGGGAGACAATGCTCCGATCGCTGAAGACTCCACGAGGCAAAAGGACCAAGAGAAACAGAGGAAAAGGAAAGAAAGAGAACTAACCGCAATAAAAGAAGTGGCTAATGGTTCCTTGGTCGTGGCAATTTGCATACGATATTAAGGAAATTGGGGATACCTGCCACCGCCGACAGAGTGCGATTTTGTCAAAAAAACATTTTTGTGTATGTTTTTGTGTACCTGAGAGCGAGAAGGGCTCATTGAGCATAAACGAATGAAAATTGCGTGGCTTTTTCGTGCTAAGCTCTCTATGTATATGTAGCCCGAGCGGGGGAGCGGTTAAACAGGCTCATTTCTGAAATAGTGGGTATAGCCTAGCCACGTTTGTCGCTCTCGAGAACTGTTGGCTCCTCGACTACCTGAGAGAGAACCGCCCTCTATCAACGATGCCATTATGGCTGTCCGAAAAATGGCCTCCTCGCCATACCGGATTCTCAATATACAAGCTGTTTCGATATGCATATAGCAAACTCGACAACAAGCTAAACTGCTCACTTAAAATTAATTTCATCGAGTTACCTCTCTAATGACTCAAAAAAATGTCTGAAGCAGTCTCCGCGTTTCATTCCACTTTGTTCTGTCGTCAGGCACATTATTGGGATAGTCGATAACGAATTACTGGAAAATAATTACGTGTGGAATTTATTGGCCAATGGCATTGTTTTGTTTCTTTTTTTTAAATTGTTAATTATCAAGTGAACCGTTGTAAAAATTTGTTCAGCGTCATGCAATTTACGAACGAGTCTTCGAATCGATCAAATTTTATGACAAAACGGGAATTCTGTCGAACGTTTCGATGAAAATTTTTTACTCACTCTTTGGCAGGACATCGCTTCTCATTATATTATCGCCGAATGATTTGGAACGAGTTTCGTTGTTTATCCGTGGTAACACGATGTACGCTGAAAATTTCATGTAAACATTAATCGAGGGTTACATGCGAGTGTGTAGCGAGCTCGAGGCGAGGCGGTCAGTGATCCGATCGCTGAGAGGGACACACCGAAATGTTTCACGTTCGTCCCCGCATAAACATACGCCAAGGCGCATAAGTAACCGTAAGATAAGATAGGTCATAATTTAAGGAGACGTTACTTATGGCCCGAGGTGGTTTGCGCGCCAGAGAGGCTCAGGAGGTATGCGCTCCATGGTGCAACACTGGCCACCCTCTTTTTTCTACGTACTCTTTCTCTGCGCCATATTCTCTTTTTCTCTTTCTCTCTCTCTCTCTCTCTCCAGCCCTGCGAAGCTTCTCCTTAAAGCACGATTTCTCTCTCTCTCTCTCTCTCTCGCAAACACTCTTTCCTCTTGGACTCTCGTGCTCAGAGCACGAAATACGATCCCATACTCAGGCGCACATCGCGTCGTTAAAAGCTTCTCAACTCGTACATGCACGTATACGTACGTGCGAGTGAACGTGAACTCACGCGCGCGCGTGTACACCTCTTTTTCGCGTTCCTCGTACTTCGATAATCGATGTTTTGCTTTTTTCCGTGTATAGCGTGCCCAGCAGAGAGAGCTGCTCGCGTGCAGAACGACCGGAATAAACATGGAATTTAAAAAACGCCCATTAGGTAGAGGAGCATTAATGATTTATGCTTCCGAGCCGACTCCAACTTCAAAATGGCCGTTTTCATTTTGACTGATTCCGGGAATGTTTACATTATCCGAGATTAAATCAATTTTACGCAGTGAACATATACGTTTCGAAGAGAAATTAATGCCTCAGCCAATTATTACCGAATTATTTTTTTTCTTTCGTTCCCTTCGTTCCATTATGAAGCTCAGCGAGTTTTCGACACGACGAATGACTCGTTCGTGCGTACACCCGACTCGTCGTGCACTCTTTGAGCTCTCAGAAAATGCGATTAGATATTTAGTATCGCTTGGCTGTGCTACAGAGTCACCGCTCTTGTAAAACAGAGTCAGGCACTTGGACTACAGGAGTCACCACAGCCCAGAGCATTCGAATAAAAATGAAATTAAAAAAAAATCATTTTTCAATGCATCAAGTTTTTTCCTCTCCCTCCGCATAAAAAATCTCCATCAAGATACGTCTTCCTGGGACTAAATATACGTCCCAAAAGATAGATCATTGCCTCGGTTGGCTTCACTGAAAGGTGCGAGACTGTATAACTCAAAGTTGCGTGCCGAGACTCTTCTCTCCGCCGCGTACGAAAGTAATTAGCCCGTACTCAGAGTATACATACGGCTTACAATGTTTCATGCAAGCGAAACCGTTTGCAATACATGTGAAGGTGTTTATGCTAAGGAACAATTTATTAAAAGTTCTTTGGCACTCATGCCGCGACGCCTATTAGATAAGACATGCAGTCGATAAGAAATATGGCGTTTGCGAATTTATAAATATAAATATTTCGTTTGTTATTGTTATTACGAGGGTTGTAAATCTAAGAGCGCGTCACGAGCGCTATTACTTTTGATTGGAAAATCAAGTTGAGACGAACTTGCATGCTTTAAATATCGATATTCAAATTATAATTGCAAGAAGTTTATTCAGCGTGCGCACTCATCCTGCCAAGAGCCGGGGAGAAGCACTTTTTGTAATCGCCAACCTACATTCCGATTACTCACACGTACACACACACTCTCTCACCCATAGAGTGCCGCGTGTGCTCTCGGGCGCGAGGTCGTATAAAAAAAAATAATTAGACCATAAAAACGGCGCTGGAGATAATTGAAAATTATGGAACGGCGTGCGGAAAATGGGAGCGAAAGAGGAAAGAGAGGAGCGCACTCTGTGCTCCTGCAAACCGCGCCGTCTCGTTCACCGACGGCTCAAAACCTCTCGAGCTCCAGCAAGACACACCAAAAACCTTCCGGACCCTTCGCTTTTCCTCTTTTCTCTTTGCACAACTTTATCAGGAGATTTCCTCAACTTCCCAACTACTTTCCACCAACTGAACCATTACTTTCGTTGAGAAGGAAGTATCGGAAATTAATTGGATTGAAAATATTGTCAAGGTTCAATATTTAACCCTAGAACGGTAACTTCATTTTTTTTTACCTATTCCGATAACCCGGGGTCATAAATGACCCCAATTTTGAAAAATTCATATCCCCAGTAAAATTTAACGAAAAGGGTTCAACTTGGGCTCATTCTTTTAGTTTTTTAATGCAGAATCACGTGAGCCTGCGCAATTTCGCTTCAAGTCAAAAAATTGGTCAAAAATGCGGTAAAAAGATTTAAAAAAAAACGGGAGAACGAAGGGAGAAAGGGTTTTCGACCCCAGGTTACCGTTTTAGGGTTAAGGGATTGCGATAAATTTCAGTGATTCCACTTTTTTCTACGACTTCCTGGGAAATTAATTCGCTTTTTCCAACGTCCCCAGATAAACGGAAAAATTATAAGAGGTGTTTCGATTCATTACTCGACTCGATAGGAATCGAATGATCTACGATTATTCAAAAATACTTTGCCCTCGATAATTTCACAACCATCGAATATCCCTATGCTGCAAAGTCTGAATGTAAAGGCGATGAAAAGATTGTGGCGAAACGAGATGAAAGCTCATCGCAACGTAATCAGAGATCGTGATGGCCATCACCGACGATTTGCTGCGTCGACATTTATTCCGGCTTGTTCCCGGAGCTGCGTGTCAGGCTCAAGTCCACGCAGTGTCGACTGCTCGGACAGTACGCGGACATGTAAATGCAGCCTTGACGGGAGACACGATAACGATCAGTTCGCGATCCGTAATTACGTGGTGCTGACTGGACGACGAGCGTAAACTGCAGTGCGTCGTCGCAGTCCTGCGTACGTCGCTTTTTACTCATGCAGGGAACAGACAACCGGGTCATCGGGCGCTGTTTCGTGAAGAAACATCCATAGGTGCTGGCGTTTCTTAAACGTGTTCCGGCTACTGTGCGCGCAAGCTCGTTGTACATCGGCAAAGCGAACGTAAACGAAAGAGCCAGAGAAACTGTTGTTATGCTGGCGGGGAATAACGTGAAAAAGGGATGAGAGAGAGTTTGAACGTGCGGACGTGAGACACGAGAGGGTTGATAGTCCCGCGACATAATCATAAGGCCAAGAGAAATGTGTAATAACGGGACAGCTTACACGCCGGTGAACGCGGCAATTTCATTGTCCACGCGCGAGCGTTTCACCAATTTACTGCCCGCGTTACGAGAGCTCGTGCTCTCGCAAAGAGACTTCAGCGTTTCTATGTGCATATAGCTATAGCGTTGACGTTTCGTGCTAGCAGGACGCACGAGACAAAGGAAAGAGGAAGGAAGAGACTGACAATATTCGGGAGACACACTAGCCGGAGCAAAGCTGATGAGCTGCAAGGGAGAAAAAGGGAGAAGAGAGAAAGGCGCAGAACGATATGGCAAAACGCGTTCGCGCGTTCCATCCATTATTCATCACCCACTTCTCGCTGTGCTCGCTCCTCCGCCGCGGTTCCCACACACTCTGCGCTCTTGTTCTCTTCCTCCCGCGTTCGCCACGACGTTCCCTGCTCTGTCTTTTTGTCTCAAATCCTGACCCAGGGGTGGATTTACTCTCGCGCTCTTTTAATCGTGGCGCAGCGTTCTTCCGGCGACAGGGAGCAGAATAATCCCCTGCTGCCTTGTAAGGGGGCAAGAGATCGCAAATATTCGAGTTATTTTCCAAGTTTACTCCGCAGCTCGGTCAAGTTTTTCATCGAGACACGAATGTGCATGAACGTCTCGGGCTTGAGACACGGCGGAAGGAATTCTTTGCAATCTTACATCGCGACACCACGACTAATCCGTCCCTCTCAAAATCTCTCCACCGAAATAATAAATATGTATATTTTGCTCGTGCGGCTAAAAGATATTTCCGGAGTCTCTATTCGCCTTTGCTATACACTCGCGGAGAGGCAGCAGCAAATAGACTCTTAAGACGATGATGAAAGGGCTGCTGTCACAGTGTTGCGCACATGCGAAACTTTTGCTGCCGTTTCTCATGGCGTTTACACTTACTATAGGTGTCTACCTGACTCGTGCAAATCGCCTTGGATCATAGAACTCTCAGAGAGTTTCTTCCACCGCTAGTCAAGCGTTCGTTCGCGGCCAAAGAGCGACCAGGCAAGTTCTCATCTCTGAATAACGATCCTGCAGTGAATACTTAACGCTGTACGTTAAAGATTCTCTTTAATATACTGTCCAGTTATATTTAGTCATTTTGCCTTACAAAAAAATGATGTCGAACGGTATAGAAATTTACTACGAAGTATAGAGGAGACGCGAGGACACGCGCAGGGACGTAAATTCACGAAATATGCGATAGAATAACTGCGCGAACGAAACTTGGACTCGAGAGGCGTATATTATTGGTAAAGACTTGTTCCGTATAAAGCGTGGATCGTAGATCAGGCTAAAAGTTTCGATTTTGAACGGTATAAAGAAAACCATGTCCCGATCGCCTACACCATGGAAAGTTATATTTATGTGCATAGAATCTGCGACGAATAGTCATCGCGAAGAAAGTCAATGATGTCGTTCCGGTGAAAGAAGTTTTACGAAAATGGGATCACGCAAGCAGGCGGAGAATAGATTGTTCCGACGAGAGAGGCCTTTTTCGGATTCGCAGCTCGTCGAGCACACGGCCCTTGTTCCTGCCCCTTTCTCTAGCTCGAAGGAGTGCCCTAACGCGCAAGGACCCGAGAGAAAGGCCCTCTCACGAGAGCGACCACCAGGGACGATCGTATCCATCTTGAACGTTAGCGATTCAGCAGCTAGCCTTCTGCTGGATGGACGAAAGACAAGCAGAGAAAGGGGCCGGGCAAGATTCTCGCCATGGGAAACCTGGTCCCAATTCGACTCAACCGGGCGCCATGGAGCGGCATATAATAAAGACATTCTTCATTCCTTTTGTGTTGAATTCTTGCTTCGAACAAAAAATATAAGAATAAATAAAAGAAAGAGCGTTCGCCATCGTCTGGTGGAAGAAGTTACGAACGAGAGAACGTCCAAAAGCGGCTTTGCCCCTTTTACCATTCCATCTTGTAACCCCTCGCCCATGTGCTGATGATGCTCGACCAGAAACAATGAGACAAACCTTCCAAGCACTCGAGATGAAATACAACGATGAATTTTATTCGTTACGCAGCTGCTACGCTGGCCTTTTATTAGAACAAACGATGTATAATTATCTAATGCCACACCTTTCCACGACTCGTGGTCGTCATTCGCCAGGCAGCAAGTTTTCATTTTTTCCCTCCAAGGAAAAACTCGCGCTGTTATGACATGTGGCAAGCCTAGCTGCTGCGTTGCTCAGCAGATCACTCCCGATATATTTCATTTCTTCAACGCACATGCTGAGCATATACTACGCAGCCACATACATTCAGCCACATGTGGCAAACCCAGATGTACTGCGTGCATCGAGATCGTCAAGGCGCAGGTTGACGAAAAGCTCTCGCGAGTTTATACCTTTCGAATCGTGAATAGCACTCGGAGAACCTCGGGCAAACGATGAGCAGCAAAGACCAACTTAACAAAAGTACATCCCGCGATAAAATACATCGATAAAGACATTCTTCATTCCTTCCCCCCCCCCCCCCTTTTCTCCCGTCTTCTTGTCCCTGGAGAATGATTTCCAGGCTATATCCATTCATGAAAGGACCCATCTATCGGTTGTTACACTCATTCCTTCGATGCACGTCTTCTCCCCTCCTCCCCTTCTCGCGCGTGGTCTCTGCTGCAGAAAGACCGCATTACATTTCCCTAGATTGCCATTATTCACGAATAAACTATCCTCCACATACAAACCTGCGATTTATTGTATTTATTCGAGCAGACTATGAACGCTGATCTTTTCCCGCGTCCACTGTGTGTCTCGCTTCGCTTTTCAACGTCAATGCGCGGCCCGGGTGTAAATGTGCTTTCGTATGTATTCGAGTGTATATACTTCTTTTCATCGCGAACAATGATCTCATTATTCTCCTGATCGAGGCAAAAGATCTGAATTTATGCAACACGAGCAACAACGTTTATTTAGTCTCTCGCGCAGTTTTCTACCCTTCTCTCTTATCCGCGCAACGTTCTTTTATTTTTCATCCTTATTTCTCCCTCTCTCTCTCTCTCGTTTTCCTTGTTTCTCGGTCCCCAGCATCTCTCACGTCTCTTTTCTCTCTCGAAACTCCTTTTATCTCTTGCCTCTTTCGAGCTCCGGAGAGAGCCGAACCCCGAGGCAAAGCAAAAGCAGCGCACTCCGATTTATGCGTATTATACTCCAGGACCGACGTTTGAATTGCAAATCCGTGTCGTGTACTCACTATACAGTTGAATAAAGAGAGTGTACGGAGTGTGTATACTCCGTTCGAACCCGTCGCCGATCTCTCGCCCTGCTGGAAGTCTTGAACTACGACTGTGCATTCTCGTTATTACGCGCATGACTCTCTTCACGATCTTGTGCATGCACCCATACGAATAACCCCGCAGCCTCCTCTATATTCCTTCTTTTACGAGTGTGTACGAAATTCTGTCGGACCTATCGATATCCACCCGCGATATCCTTTCTGCTTGCGTAACAACAAAAACAAACCCTGGCGCATTCCTTCCTCCTTATTCCTTTTCATATTTTTTCCCACCCGTTCGCTTCAACGCAAAACATCGATAAACTTTCGTACGAAATTCGAGACTCTGATTTTTTCGGACTTTACAAGGCCTCGCGTTTCCATGTTGCTGATAAATCTCTACTTGACGAAAGTCTAATCTTTATTGTGTCTCGAATAGCGAGAGCGTCACAGAATCAATTTTTTTCTTTACCAATATATTCGCCACTCGTTTTATTCATTTGTATCAAAATTTATTCGGCGAATTAAGATTCTATTTTATTGAGTATTATTGTTAATCCCCGATTCAGTTATGTTTCCTCTTGAATTTCTACATCGCACGTAAAGATTAAAAAATATTTATATCAAGAGGGCGAGAGACTATCTCTACGATTATTTCTGGCTTGTCTCTGGCGCCCAGATTATAAATGTCATGAAAACGACGAATACGTAGAGCATGGCGGTTTTTGCGATGAGAACAAGGACCACCAGTGTCTGTCTCTCGCATTAGCAAACAGCAATGTCATTGTACGTGGGCGGAATCAATCGTTCTTTATTCAGTTTCTGATCACTCAGTCTCACGCTTCAATAAGTTGGTTTGTACGTTTACAAAGTTGGACATAACATGCATAGCTGATTTACTTATTTGCCTCTATATCCTGCTCGGTCTCTCAACCCAAACACATCGCGGATTATTGGAGAATTATTATCTCATTTCGCTTATGGAAAAGTCGTTAAATAAATCATGAAAGAAATTACAGTGTCTTTCTTTTCCAATGACGAAGCGGACACGCTTGAGTCTGCTTGATTAATTAGTTCCAGCTACAGAAACTATATGACCTCATTTTATCGTTGTCACTAAAAGCGTTTCTTAGCAACGTTGTTAAACTTGCTTCCTCTGGATGCGATTCTCGGATATCTCAATTTTTTAATGACGAGCAAAAACAAAAAATGTCAAAAACGAAATTGCAGCAACGCTGATCGTTTGATTTCAGTTTTTCCACCAATGGATGAAACGCGACTCGGAAAATGGACAATCAACCATCAAGGAGCCTCCCTGAGATATTTTCGAAATTCCGACGATACTAAAAGGTAAAAGTCAGTTTTGAATTTTACGTCCTTTTCCAAAACGAAATTGCGCAGAAATTTATAAACAAAGTTGAGGCGACACGAAATCTTTTAGAATTTTCGTATCCCGACGGATGCTAATGGTGTTAAATCGTTGTAACGTCATATCTTGCGACATTCCGTCGTAACGTAATTTGTGAACAAGAAAAAAAATTCAGCAGGAACGTAATAAAAAGAAACTATTGACGTTAGTCGTGGTTTTTTTTTTTACGAACCATATTCTCGACTCTCAACGTCACTACGAGTTCTCTAAGAAGTGGGTTTCAAAATGAAGAGAAAGAAAGAAAGAAAGAAAACGGAGAACGCAAAATCTCGTCGGGCCTAAAGCAATAGCTTTCCGAGCACCCTGCCATTAAGGTCCTGTATTTATGGGCTCATTCGTTTCATTTTATGTTTCAATTTAGATGCATTGATACTTGTTTGTTTACATGCAAACTGCCACTCATTCATTCAAAGCCTCGGTATTCTCTCTTTCTGGCTCTGTCTCTTTCTTTCTCTTTGGAGCGATTGTAGCGCAGCACGGTGTAGAGAGGCTCGAGCGATGCCCATAGCGCCTAAGTACCCATTATTATGCCCTTACTCCTGCCGCCCGCCGACACCCCTCCGACTGATATTCTCGTGGCAAAACCCGCGGCGAGTCCGAGTTACTTATTGTCCGTTCGCGCATTACCGGCTCGATTTAGCGATCCTTATCAAACCTTTCCCCGCGTGCCTGCCAACGTAACGTTATTTCTTTGCTGCTTCGCGAGCTCCCTCCTCTCTCTCTCTCTCAACCTTTTCGCTCCACCTTGGTCGCACATTTTTATTTATCTAATGGCCCCATTATACGGTAGTTCTGAGCAACGCCCTCTAGCCTCGCTGTGCGGAGATCGCGTAGGAGTAACAATTCACGGATAAGAAATAGCGACGATATATTCTTCGAATAAAAACTTGTTATCCTCCTATAAATTCTTATTTATGAGAATAAAAGAAAAAGTTTGTGGTTTCTGCAAATTGACTGGATCGTTTCGTTCGAAATGAATTTTGAACAAATTTCAGAATCAAAAAGAAGCTTTTGCAAAATTATTTAAACCACGGGAAGAATACAAAATTCAACAGACTTTTCCTGCGCTGAATTTCGCTCGATTGCTATCGGCCGTCGCGAGCAAAGAGGGCGTCCATTCGTTCTCGGGGTAAATTGCAGGAGACACGGGGCCTGCAGCGGTTTAATGGGCTAGCGACCGGTAAGGTAGGCCTTTGCTTATCCAAGGGGGGCCCTATTCGTTATATACCTATATATACGTGTATGTACCTTGTACTCTCCTAACGAGTTTTAAACTCGCGTTTAAATAAATTGCTCGGCAATTACCTCACGGTTCAACGTCTATACGCTGCCGCATGGACTCGAGCATACCAAGAGCGAAAATTCTCGAGGGAAAGATCGCTTTGAGCGTCGTGCGGGGTTGACTCGACTCGCATGAGCTTGAGAGCAACGATGGCCGCATTATTCATTATGTATACCCATTGAATAGCCACCGAGTGCTCAATCATTAAAATCGACCTTCCATCTTGAAACTCTGCTAAACGTTTCGTGGCCCTCGATCATTTTCATCCAGTTTTCCCCATAAATTTCCTGCTCTCTAATTATCAATGTCAAGTTGTTTGAATATTTCAAACAGTCAATTATAACAATTCTCCCATGCTTGATACGCGAATTTTTAGCTTTTTCATTATCCGACTCTGGCACAAGGAACCGCGAGGAAAACTCGTGGGAATCTGTAAAATATATCGACTGCGAAATGTCGAGGTTTTATCCTTTGCGAGTGGCGAAAGTAGGATGCAGCAGGCACACACCGCGTGAGGATGCCACGCTCAACCGCCAGATGGCAAAGGGAATTACTTCCCCGAGTCGCTACCCTGCACCGGACCACGCTTCGCCTTTCCTCCTCTCAAAACACCCAACAAATCGATACTTTTCACTTTACACATTTTTCAACTACTTGTTCAAGAATACATTGCATTTTATAGAATTTATTTTCATGCTGTCATGAATATCGAAATTCCATGACAAGAAATGTCGGAAAGCGTTATTCAAATGAAAGTCACATTTTTGCAAGAATTAAAAATCGATTTTAGGGAATTTCTTCGTCATAAGGACATTGCACTAATTTGGAATAAATCTTGGTAAAGTCTACCTGGTAAATTCTCGAAAGAATCATTCAAGAAATACGAAAAGACAAAGAGCATGGGAACCCATAAAAAAATATAAATTATTGGGTAAAAAATGTCGACGATGTTGACGATTTGGTTATTATCGTTTCGTAGACAAATCAATGGAATAAATATTATTAAAAAAAGCTGGAATATAATTTATCGTTTATTCGAACGTTTTAATAAAAGAGAATCTTACGTTCCACAATACTGTCTGAATCATGGCAGCAAACTTTTATTGCTGCATTATGATAAAATATGTTTAAAACAGCAGGAGTTTTTTTTTCTCTGAATCTCAAAACATTCTGATGATCCGTAAACTGAACAATTTAAAATTTTCACGAGGGGTGGTGTGGAGCATATTCCCATGGGATTGTGGTCCCTTGGAATTCGTGATTGATAGGGAAAAGTGTTGGAGAATATATACACGAGAAGAGCACGGATGGTGAGGGTCAAAAAATGAAGAGCAGGAAGGGCGTCGAAAAAATGGCCCGACGCCATGTTATATTCATCAGGGATTCGGTAGTGAGCCAAGGGCTTGGTATGATCTTCAGTGATTACGCTAGAGCCCTCGTGTGTGTCGAGAGATAAAAAAAAAAAAAAAAAAAACAGGAAAAGATGGTGGGAAAAAAAAAGAAACAAACGCGAGAGGATGAAGGTTGCGGAGAAGGGAATCGAAACGAGACGTGGCGTCGCGACGCCCGGCGTCGACTTTCGGCAATGAAGAATGGACGCTGATGGTTTCGCGTGTATATATACCGAGAGTGCAGATTTTTGTTGGGTGCAACGGCCCTTTCGTCCACTTTTGTTTTGTTTTTTTGTTTTTTTTTTTTAATTTTCTTCTCTCTGACTCTTTCCTTTTTTATTATCCCTCGGCCTCGTTCCATCTTTCTTTTCTCTCTCCGTCTCCCTCCTTCTTTTTCCTCCGTTCGTCTCTCCTCGGAGACTTGTTTTTTTTTAGCTTTTTTCTCACTCGTTTGGCAGGTTCTCTTCTGGTCTCCCTTGGCATTTTTTTTCGCTCCGTTACTGCGGCCAATCGTCTTCCCATTCCCCGATCATTTCTCCCTTTTTTGATGGGCCCCACCCTCGTGAACCCCGTGGCACTTGTTCCCTTCAGTCTTATTCGAAAGACTCGAGGCCAACGTCCATCATCAAACGCTCTTTCAAGACCGCGCGCCTCTCTCTCTCTCTCTCTCTCTCTCTCCCTTCCAAGTTCAACCCTCCGTCCTTCCCCTCCCTCGAACCCTCACCGCACGAAAAACTTACTCGACGTTTTTTTTCTCATTCAACATTCTTTCGCTCGTCATTCCACATGTTGTTCAGCCCGAATATCCGAGTAAATATTCTCCCTCTTCTCTCGAGACGACTCGAGCCCTGGCACTTTTCAACGTAGACACGGAAAAAAACTTTCCTTGTTATGATATCGCGGGAAGATGAAACGCTCCTCCGCGTGTCCATTTCGAGTCGACGAGTGATTAACATTTCAGTACGGACACCAAAAATAACAGCTTACGCGTTCTGTATGAATGAGACAATATAATAAATCTCGCGGGCGCTAAAACGAATCGTTTACGAAATTTATGAAATTTAATAAAAAAAAAAAAATCATCGTCGACGAATTAAAAAAAAATTTAGACACTAATTAATTTTGACGTCGATCAAAAATTCATGAGACGCGCAAAAGCTGCTCGATGCATAACGATTCGTATGTTATACATCGAGGAGCTTCGCGCTATCCATTCGCACACATCGTCCTCATCCGGTATTCAAAAAATGATGACGCGAGGACGTAAAAGAAAAGGATAAAGAGTACAGCATAACCGATGAAACCCACCGCTGGCCTTTCTCGTTATCTTTCTCTTTCCTCTCTGCTGTCGTAACCGACACGCGCCCCACGTCGAACCACCAACGCTTTGCTCTTCAGAGTCATCTTCGTCGTCGTCGTCGTCGACGACGATGAGACTTTGCTCAGCGCACGCCGGGGCTTTAAGTCCCTGACTTTTACGATTCTGTTCAAGTGGTCATAAAACCCGAGTTTACTGCCGTCATGATTATCGAGCAAACTGCCTGCCACCTGTCGGAGCACCACACCATCCGCCCTCTCTTTCTATCGCTCTCTCCTCTTTTCTCTCTCTCTCTCTCTCTCTCTCGCTCTTTCATTCTATGCGAGCAATGACTATTACATAAACTGTTACGTCTCGATGTTGTGATGACAAGGAGTTCGCTTCACACATGATCGTACGCGAAAAGCATCGTCCTTGTCCACTCATGACTAAATCATCATAGACAACCGAGTCTCGATCTTTACACGTTTATACCGCGCACCGCGCGCCCGATCACTGAATAAAACAAACTGCTTTTACGGACGTACGTCGAGTTTATGTCTCTCTTCTCATCTTGATTTCACAGATTCCTATTCAACGATCGTAAAAGTCAGGATATACAATCTCGTCCGGTTTAATCGTCCATCGAGAGTCGTCCGATTGAATTCGATTGCCGATTAAACTCTCGTCAACATATATTTACGACCGCGCGCAGCCTCGCTGCTCATTTGTATCGTAAAATTATAACGCCATTACGAAATGGTGGGATTTGATTTTTACGACAGCCAAAATCTTCTCGACCGAAAGTTTTGCTGCGCGATTCTCCAATATTTTCTTCCGCCAAAATCGCTACGAGAGTGAGAAAAATTTGCTCTCCCAAAAGCAAGAGACTTCTTCGCCTCGAATCCAGGGAAGCAGGTGGATAACCATAAACATTCGTAATATCACGGATGAGATTGTGTGCTCCTCTAAGGGGTTGCACGCGAGAGTACGAGACGGAGGAACACGGATGCTGCGCGCTATGCCAGTTCGAGAGGGAAACAGAGACCCAGAGAGAGAGAGAGAGAGAGAAAGGACACAAATGGCCAGCCGGCCAGAGAGAGCAGCTTATGACGGGCATTACTCGGCTCGTTACGGAATAATTTACGAGGTGCGAACCGCGGGGGCGATAATCCAACGACATTTACATCCCAATAAACACTCCGATACCGCCGAGCACACATACATACGTGCCTTCTTCCTCCCTTCCCTCTCTCTCTGACTCTTTCTTCATATTTAAACACACAAATATATTTACATCAAAGTTTTACGACTTTTTAATTGTATGACCGTGTAATTGGCCACTAAAGCGTAAAGGGTCTCTCGTGAAAGCATCCACGATAAGGCCAAGCGTCTATCGCACACGCGTTTATTCAGAGATCAGAGACTTTGGAAACGTAGCTCAAATGGACGCTTCTACGAATACAGACTGGAAATGAAATTTTGTTAAAAATCGTCGATATTTTGTTGAATACGGTAAACTAAATATTTTTTGATAATTTCAAAATTTTCTCTGTTTTGACAGTATATTTGGTTTCTAACGGAATTGTCAGCAAGAATTTACGAGTGGAACGACAAAAATTTGCTTCCGAAGAGACTTTCTAAAATATTTCTTGCTGCAATGACACAATTTTTGAAATTATTAAAAAAAAAAAACGTTTAGCCGAACGTATCGAACAGAATATCGATCTTTTTCAACAAAATTTTGTTTTCAGTGCACGCGATGTTTCAAAATTTTCGTGGCTGTGGGTTGAGCAACGATAAAATTATTTGTTTTTTTTTTGTTTTTTTTTTTCTTTGAAAACCCAGATTTCCTCGAGGGAACGAGAACGCAAAACCAGACGAAAAAACACACTCTCGTGATCATGATCATCATTTTATCAACTTTCGTACGATGACTCGCGGAGAGTAAAATTTTCTACGGTAGCCAGCAGCTTCTGCTGGCAAAAGTATTTCTCGCGCGAAGAGAAGAACCGGATTGGCATGACGACGAGGATCCCGACAGCGCTGATGCTCTGCCGCAGCAGAAGCAACGCGATCAACTCGTGCCAGATATGAGGCGAGACTCTCTTTTCATTGCCCAATAATCGTTTGGAAACGAGAGTTTTATATGCCATCATCAACGCAGCCACGTAGCAGGCATTTTTTTCGATCCTTTGCGGTTTTCTTTCGCCTCCGCACGACCGGTTCATATACCAATTCCATTTTATATATATAGACTTTTTTTTTTCCTTCTTCAATAAAATCGTACAGAATTTCTCACCTTTTTATCTCATTCACTTTTTTTAAATAAAAACCAATTCTTATGTTCATTTCGTGAGTATCTTGTTTCCACCTTGCGTAATCCTCCTGCTCACCAATTAGGAGATCGTTTTTTCCCAAATTTAACGTTTCCGCTTCCACAGAGGCGTGAAAAGCTCCGTACTCTCACCAAATCTTTTGGTCATATCGCTACAATTTATTTCGCCAATACGTTTTGCTCGTTTGAGTTTTTGCGATACTTTCACTGAAAATGAAATTTTGTTGGAAAAGATCGATATTTTGTTTGACACGTTCGACTAAACGTTTTTTTGAATAATCCCAAAAATTGTGTCACTGCAGCAATTCTACAAAGTCTCTTCGGAAGTAAATTCTTGTCGTTCCAATCGTAAATTTCGCTGACAATTTCGTTAGAAATCAAATATACTGCCAGAATAACGAAACCTTTAAAATCATCCACAAATATTTAGTTTACCGTGTTCAACAAAATATCGACGATCGTTAGCAAAATTTCATATCCAGTGTATTTATGAATCTAGAATTTTGTTGTTTTTCGGTACATTATGCATTTTTCAAAAAATTACAATTCTATTAAATGCAACGACGTTCCTTGGAGGCTAAATTTATTTCTTTCGATCACGCCATAACGAATGAACAAACGAAAGTTGTTTTTTGAAGGATTTGCGGAGTCAAACTCGAGGGACAAGTTCGTCCCTCGTATAGGGCAGTGTCTTTTATGCGTGAAAGATTCTTCCATGTTTGTTGTATATCTGTGTACGTTTGTATGTACGAAGAGCTAGCAAACGCGATGCGGTGCAAAAGGTAGAGCGGAACGAGGTGGAGGACGTCTCGTGGATTGCCCAATAATCGTTTCCAACGAGTAGTAAAAGCCCGATCCTCGCAGTTTGAGAGTTCGAATGGGTATGCAGGTTTAGTTCAACGGTTGGTTAAGAGGTGGCGCTGCAATATCCCCCGGGGAGATGCTGGCGCTGGGATTTTGAGGGAGAGCTCATTGGCTCGTGTGTCTTTGGAGATGAGGCGAGCAATTTGAAGGTTTCTCGTCGCAAGCTGCTGAGAAAAGATGAACGAGAAGAGCAGAGGAAGAAATACGAGCAGGAGAAGAGCTTTGAGCTCGTAATTCGTTATAGGAGGATCGGTGGCAGCTCCTGGAAAAACAGAACGAAAGTGGACAGAGGCAGGAGGAGGCTTGGGAAGCTGGAAAGATTGAAAAGAGAGGAAAAGAGCGAGAGAGATAGAGAGAAGCCTTTCCGATACATCTGGCACGCGCTCTTAATGCAGTCTACGCTGCTGTTTCGCTGCCGGTGCTGCCGAGCGGACGCGCGCGGTACATGGTCGGCTTGACGCGGTCCGAGCTCGGCAAACGCGCGCTCGTCCCGTTGCTTTTATGGTGGGGGCAATCGTGGGCGGTCCTTGATGTTCCATGGGCGTCGTTCAGGCTCGGAACTACTTTCACCGAGCGTAGTAGAGTAACGCGTAACCGTTGCGCGCTCGTGACGAATTCAATTCTGATTGGTCCTTAAGCATAACCCTCCATTCCCCACCCTTTATGCTCACGTTTACGTTTCTTCCCCTGAGCGATGAGTGAGCGAGAGAGGGAGAAAGAAAGCGCGAGAAAGATGGAACAAGAGAAGATGAAAGAGAAAGAGCGAGAGGGCCCGAGAAATTCTTGTCTCGCTCTTACCACCTTACGAGCTTTTCCGCAATTCGATTATCCCTCTTCGTCTCGCACGTTTGCTTTAACCATCTTCTCTATACAGTCTTGGTTTACTCGTGACTCGTTTCTCTCTCGCTCACGCCTTTGCTATCGTCACATGCAAGCAGTTTTCTGTTTCTTTCTCACTCTCTCTCTCTCTCGCTCGTCATCGTCTTTATCGCGCTTCTTCGATTCGAGATACTCTCGCAGGGCAAAATAGTCTGCGTGCACACACACACGAGCACACGCACGTTGAAGGAGGAACAAGAGGAGGGAGAGGTTCTACCGAATTTAATCCGGCGGCACGTCGTTGAGTTACTAGAACGTTCGCGAGAGGGCTACGAGTTGGAGCAGCAACATTTGAGCGAGCGAGAGAGAGCTCGAGTCCGAGCTATGCGTGTATGCACACGGAAGAAAGAGAGGGGCGAGAAAGCTCGGGGCAAGGGCGAAGGGGGAAGGAGCTAGTAGAGTTCGAGGGGGTGGGAAAAAGCAGCGGAGGAAAGGAGGAAGCAGAACTATACTCGAGGAAGAAAGAGGGAATGTCAAGGGGGAACGAGGGTGGGAGCGAGCGAGAGGTTGCATGAGCTCCGAGCTCACGATACAGCGTCAAACGTAAAAGAGAGACGGAGAAGGAGGGAGAAAGAGCGATTGGCTGATTCGGGTAGGGCGAGAGAGCGAGGAGAGACAGAGGGAGATGGGGAGATGGAAAGAGAAAGACTGTATTATCGTTCGGGGAGGGAGAAACTCTTGCCACGTGAGCAAGACAAAGAGAGGAGTAATCGTGCGCGCCTCGTTCGCACACACCGCGGAGAGTTCCCCACGGAGGAAGAGCACAAGCTCCGCGGTCCGCTTCGTACGCGTGTGAGCAAGCGAGCAAGAGAGAGAGAGAAACACTGAACACGGCCGAGCGAAAACGCGCGCGCGCGCGCGCGGGCGAGAGGCCCGAACACGAGGGTGGGAGCGAGAGAAACCAAGAGAGATTGCCGCGGGAGCGTGCGAGTGAGCAAGGGGAAAACGAGCTCGTTGCGAGCTAGACAGAGACAAAGAGCAAAGCGAGAGAGAGAAAGAGAGCGAGAGAAAGAGTGCGAGAGAGAAGGTGAGAGACAGTCGAGAGACGAACGGCGGTACAGAGTGGCGGTACACGGGGCGCGAGAAAAGCAGTAGTGTGCCGTGGACCACCGCACTGGCATACCGTGGGCTCGTTACGATCCACTCCGGTACTTCTATCTGATACCCCGTCATCGTCGTATCATCATATCCACGAGAGTGCTAGTGCAGTGAAGACCCTTACCGTACCAGACGATATCGAGAACGAGTGAGAGATCAAATTGATCTCAATCTTCTCATTTTCCCCCAGAAGGGACTTTTATCATTAACGATTATACGAGGAATAATAATAAATATTATTCGTCGAAAAGATTTTTTTTTTCTCCATTTATTCGTTTTTATTGTTTTTTATTTCACGCGTTTGCCAATATCACCAGTGACATTTTAATTCCCGACAAGTGGTGTGTTACAGGAATTCGATAAACACACGTAATCGGATTTTTAGTTTTTTTTTTATTTGCCGATAATATTCATTGATGAAATTGGAGAGTGACAAGTCCGAGGAGACGACCAGTCCAGCTGTCTCGCTAAAAGTGAACACTAACCAGTCGCGTGCCGGTCGTAATTCCTTCTAAAGAATCCTCCCCGCACAATCCTATCTTTGTGCTACCGAAATAATAATAAAAAAAAAAAAAAAACAAGCGTCAACACGTTCGTTTTAGTAGCCAGAAAATCTAGGCAATAACCGATGGCACTCGTGGCGTTTTACGAGCCTCGTCTAAACATCGGTTTACTGCGTCGTTAAAGCCTTTAACGATCGTCATCGCCCACGAGTCAGGATTCGAAGGACCACTCGAGGTGTCATCACGATCAGTGGTCCACAAACGTGTGGCGAACAGACCTTGGTCCTAAACGACGATTCACCAAACAGTAGAAGACGAAAAGTGTGGGGGCAGGGAGAAAGTGCAAAGGTGTATAGAGAAAAGAACTTGGGTCAGTCCTCGAAGGAGAAAAAAAAAGAGGAAGGGGACCAGAAGGACAGAGAAAGAAAGGGAAAGAGAGAGAGAGAGAGAGAAAGAGAAAAGAGGGACAGTGAGAAAGAGGTTGGGCCATAAAGTTAGTCCGGCGTCATGAGTTGCCTTGAGAGAACGAGTGAGGATCTTAAGGCCTATTGACACCGAAAGGAATCCCCTTTGAGTGTGGGGATAACCGCAAGGATCATCGGGTCACCGATGACTTTAACAGCCCAGTAAAGTCAAGAATTTCCACAAGCTCGAGACCATAATCCGAGATTCGCGTCAAATTTCTAAAACAACGTCATATTGACATAAAACGAAGAAAACGACAAAGTTGAGTGCAAAGAGGTGTCGCGTGCAGCGGAGTGAGCAAGAGTTCCACAAGGACAGTGTTGGGGTCCCGGGACCGTAGAGACACGCGGCAGCCCCCGCGAACAGTAGCGAACGTCAGATACGCGTTGACGTTTTAGTTTTTTTTTAGCCATTTCTTCGACAATTTTCGCGTCGAATTTCCTGACATTTTTCTCATCCGAGCCCGAAATAAAATTGTGAAGATCAACGTCGTGGTTCTACGATAAAAAAAAAAAGCTAATCCAAAACTATCATTAGATATAAATAAGATTCTTTTTATTCCGAGTGCCGTGAGTGCAAAGTGATTCCAAAATACCCGGAATAACGATGAACTCGTACTTTGAGCAGGGCGCGGGTGGCTTCTACGGAAGTCATCATCATCAGACTAGTGCAGCTGGACAACATCACGACCCAGCGACAGCAGCGGCTTACCGAAGCTTTCCACTGGGTCTGGGTATGTCCCCGTACGCATCGACTCAGCATCATCATCACACGTCCGGGAGTCTCGGTATCCATCCCGGTGGTGGAACGAACACGAGACCACCTCAGGATTCGCCGTACGACGCGAGTGTCGCAACCGCTTGTAAATTGTATTCTTCAACGCCGGAAGCAACCGGCCACACGACATCCTCGTATTCGAGCAACGCTAGCAAAGATTGCAAACAGCAAGAACAAGCAGCCGCGGCGGCTGCGGCTGCGGCTGTCCATCAGAATGGTTACGCGGCTGTGATGGCCGCGGCCAAGGACGTTTGGCAAAGCGCTAGCTCGGCACCCAACGGACAGAGCAATCCGGTGGTAAGACCATCGGCGTGCACACCCGAGGGTACGAGAGTCGGTAGCTACGGGGGCCTCGTGGGCGGTGATCCAGCTTCGAGTCCCGGCAACAACGGTTCCTCGAGGTCCCTCACGTCCTCGTGGAACACCTGCAGCCTCAACTCGAGCGCGAGCCAACCGGTCGCAACTCAACTGCACCAACAACCCACCGCCAACCATACATTCTACCCTTGGATGGCCATTGCAGGTGAGTCAATATTTCCATCTCCTTTCGAGCGGCTTCAAATTTTTTTAATTACAAGAAGATAAGACGAGTTTCAAAAAAATTTCACGCCTATGCGTCAAGCGTTTTTTTCTTCTCTCTCGATAAAACAAAAACACACCAAGTGTCAGAGCGAGAAGGAAGGAAAAATATGTGGCTCTCTGTCCGCCTTGGAGAGTCAGCCAACGATTATCATAATTGCCTGAATGAAATATCGTTGCGGCGGAGATGAGAGCTGGAAAGAGACGGAAAGACCAGAGGGCTAGTTTGCTTACATGTCTGCGTAGTATACGCACAAATATATGTATAAAGTTGAGTATCGTAATACGGGGAAAGGGAAGGCAAGAGGTAAATGGAGAACATTGAGAGAATGAGAGAGCAGGGAGTAGAGAGATGCACCGGGACCGAGCACGTGGTCCCGGAGGCTACAGGGATCCACTTTGCATCGATGTATATATAAAGCGCGAGTATAGAAGATCGAGCCTCGGGTAAACTAACGGG